>JAIPRL010003134.1:0-50180 GCA_025469235.1 Pemphigus obesinymphae | reverse complement strand
TTTTAATACTTCTCATACTTTTTGACAAGTTTTATGCCGGCTGTCGACCTGACGCAACCTCAATTAGTCGACTTCTACGACAGGCATGAGGAAACCGTGGAGGTATTCTTAGCCCCCTCCACAGGGAATGTATTATTGCAAGTACTAAAAACAAATAAAAAGAGGAACAAAAAATTGAAAATTATTTTCACATAAAACATTTCAAATATCCTACCTCAAATCAAATTTTAAACTTCCGTTATTTTTAAGAAAACATTACGCCCATGCTTTTAGTGGTAAAAACATAATTTCGCAAAAATATTAAAGCAGGATCTTAAAGTGACTTTAGAATTAAAACATGCATTATAAAATCTATAGGTAGCCAATAATATTTCGGAGCAAATCTTGTTTCGGTATTTTAACTTACTAATTTGAAAATGTTTATTGAAGTTTTAAAAAGTTGATTTATTTTACTTGTTTTACACCATAATAAATTGTTCTTGTTAGTAAATTTAAAAATAAACTGAAACTCCAAATCATTGTCTTCTATCGATTTCATAATAAGTATTTTAACTTTAAAATTACTTTATAAACCCGTTTCGACAGTTTTGCATTATTTAACTTGAAAATTACCTAAACAGATCCCATTAAAATTAATGTGTAGCGTCCTCTTAAACATATACACGCCATGAAACAACGTTACACTTTTATTATATACGAGTAGGTAAACATTTTTAAATCCCCGTCATAAAATGGATAAACTAATTATCATATGTACACCTATATATAATAATATAAGTATAACTGTTCGTCAGAATCATATCTATATAATCAAGTCTATTTTTCCAATTTTTTCAGAAGAACCGGAAAATTAATCCTTCCGCTGGTATTTGTTTTAAAAAGTTCAATTACTTTTTAAACTGTAAAGTATATAACAACAAAATTTGTATGCTATAAAATATGAAACGTGAAATGAAATTGCATATTGTTTGTTAATTTGTCTAAAAATGTCTTAAATTGTATAAAAACTGTCGTACACACCGGTACAGTACGTATAGGCGTACTATATTAATTGAATTACTCGGGACTCCATATTGATTCGCATAGGAACCTTTTTAGACTCGTGTCCTATATGTATATATGGCTTTATATGCATATACCAAATACTATATGTTTACATAGTATTAATATAATATTAGAAATCACGTGGACTCGGGTTATTTTTAATGTACGGCCAACTGTATAATATAGACTCTATGCGTACAATATACATACATCGTGTGGTCGCTTAGAGTCAAAGAAAAGAAAACATGCGAGGTAAAAAATTACACAAGAAAGCAATAACATGACTTTAATTTCGAAAACGTATGGCGCACATAACATAATATATATATTATACATATTATTTGTGTTTAAAACTTTCTAGAAATTAGATAAAAGCTAACGTGCATGTTATTATGTCCGTTATATACGTTGAAAGCGTACGTTCAAAGAGATGAAACTTTGCCTGTTTTTTTTTTTTTCTCTCTGTAATCATGGCGATACGACGGTCCGGGTGGGCTCTCTCTTATACATATTGTTTATATACTTGTCTATGTACTTTATACGTGAATACGGTATATAATATGTTGTATATACGTGAATATAATATAATATATTATCGATATCGAATATCACTACGTTGATCAATACGTATGATCAGCCGCCGTCGGTGTTTTTCGTGCGCTCGCCCGATGGTCCCTTTCGAGGTGGTGGAATATACGGTCACATATATATATATATAGATATATATATATAGGTATATATATATACCACCTGCCCCGGGTGATCGACCCGGTGGACATCGGGGAGGAAGGGGTCGGTCGGGGCTGCTTAATACCGGAAACGGTGACGTTGTCGACGACGAGAGCCGGGGAGGTCGGAAAAAGTATACGATGTGGAAATACGTGTGTGGAAAAAAAATAAAATAAAAATTGATTACTATAATGATGTATACTACTATATAGGTACTATACAATAAGGGGTCGACCGGGTATATCTGCACACGTATAGATGAGGAGCGCAGTATATATGCGTGTGAGAGACATGTCGTTTTGTCGTGTGTGTGTGTGTGTGTGTGTGTGTATAGCTAGTATACCCCATACCGTCCATAAATATTATTTATAATAAAGGAGTAAAACATAATAATAACACTCTTGGTGCACACAAACCGGCCGAAAGAGAGATGGATAAAAAAAAAAAAAAAAAAAAAAACTGTAAATTTAACATGTCCGAATAACGGACATACCTATCGTGTACGATATAATACGCCGCGACGGTGTGAAAACACTGCAGCGGCTGCAGCAGGTGCATAATAATATTATATCGTACATACACGAAATACGAAATAGAAAAATATTCATACATCGGGTAGTAATGTCGCGAATAGTGAGTTCAACGATAATGATATTCAACGGGTATGGAAAAAAATCCAAATTGCATACATTGCAAATTGTATACCTATATGGGCGGGACCATTTTCCTCCACTGTTCATTTTTCTCCAGAAAAAAAAAATAAATTCCTTTTTCCTCCAAAAATAAAATACCACGTACGTTCCTTTTTCCTCCAAATATATTTTTCAATGGTCATTATACTATACCTAAATGGACAAACATTTTAATAGAATATATAAAAAAAAAAAAAACCTAATGATGACTTACGGTCGAAATCGCTTTGTTTCTTAAACATTTATCAATTAATATTCTAGGCACATTTTCTTTATATATATTGTTTTTGTATAATATATACTTATTTTGTTATATATAGAGGCTCACAACGGTGATGGAAATACGTATGTACCGGGCCTAAAACTGTGTATGATACAAGTTGTATAATAATATTATTATAATACAAGCTTACTGGCACCTACTAATAAAGTACATATAATTCATGATAACAATGTCATATTAGATAAAGATTATCATTATTTTACTACAGCTTTTTGTTAAAACTGTCTGTCGTCACATTAGTAAGTATACTGATATAACGGTATATTTTTATTTGAAAATGGATAATCGAGAAGTGCATATATGGTCAGTGGAGAAAAAGGAATAGACCTTTATTTAAAGGAAAATGGAATGGAGGAAAATAGACAGTGGAGGAGAATGGAAACTGATTTTTGGAGGAAAATGGCTACGGCCGAGTATATATGATTGCCATTCATTTATGTACGGTATAGTGTGACACGTAAGATCTTTATTGTTCATATTGACACATCTCGTACAACTATCATTAACAACGTTACATGTCGCGTCATTTTCTCTGTGAATATTTACTGAATTATGTTCATTTTTTACAGTCCACTCTTGTTAACCCTTTGACTCCTAAAATGAATTTTTCTTTTTTTTTTTAATTATTAAGCTTTTAAAATTTCCGGGGTTCTTAACATTTTAAAATTAGTAGGTAATAAGTACAGATTGTACCGGTACAATCGTAAAGAAAAATAAACAAATACATTCAATAAAAACAATAAATCACGTGGCTAAATGGCTAATTAATAGTGTATAAATATTGATAAGACGGTAACAGTAATAAATTATTACGACAACTTTGATAATCATTGACTAATTTGTACCCATAAAATAAAATACTTATAACTTCTTTGATAATTGAAATAGCTCGTTGATTTTTTTTTATACCAATTTTCATCCAAAAATACTAGAGGAAGTACGTTACCCTAGCACTCCAATGTTGGAATTTCAGAGAAATTCTTTCCCCATTAATTGTACCAGAATTTGTACCAATTTATACCACAAATATTAGAATTTGTACCATAAAATTTCCCGGAAAAAAATCGATTGTTCCGTTTGGAGTGCCAGGGAAACGTTTCCCCGGCACCACTTTTTTTACCAAATTAATTTTTTTTAATTTTTATTTCACCATTAATTGTACCAAATTTGTACCAACTTGTACCACAAATATCAAAATTTGTACCATAAAATTTCCCGGAGAAAAATCGATTGTTCCGTTTGGAGTACCAGGAAAACGTTTCCCCGGCACCACTTTTTTTTACCAAGTTAACATTTACTAGAGGGCAGAATATAAGTCAACTATATATTATAATTTTCTTATCGGCAAACAAGCAGAAATCGTATACGCGACAGCAGTAGTCAAAGGATTAATCAATAATAAAATTTACATAAAATTATCTTGAAACGTTTAAGTTATTATACTAGTACCAGTATAAATCATTATTATAGAATATACTGCGCCATATGTACTAATATTTTGTATCTGCTACAGAGAAACAATATATAGGAGGGTCTAAGTCTAATTTTTTTCCTATACGTATTTTTATATTACTAAAATTTATATTCACGGAGATATTCGAAAAAAACGTATAAAGGTTTAAGATTGACCCCAATCCAAGTCTAAATAGTGGAATACATACGGGAGAGGGAAGATTAAACTAGGGTGATCACTGACCATGAGTCCCGTTTAAAACAGGATTTGTCAAGCATTGCATCCCGTCGTCTCGATAAACTTCCAACGTTTTCCGACGTTGTCCCGCTTTTAGGTTTCTGAATATAAGTTTAGACACTTCATATACCCGTTGTGTCCGTCCGTCCATTCGTCTGTTCGTATATAGTCACTGGTACATAGTTACGATTGTTGATTTAGTTACCAGGGAGATAGATATTATTCGTTTTATAATTTTTTTATTACATAGTTCCGAGGGACATTGTTGATTTGGTTACTAGGGAGATAGATTTAGATTTTTAGATTTTTGTATATTTGTACGTAATACGTTTAGAAAACCAAGAATTTAGCACGCTCAAAAAGTGGGCTTTCCTAACTTGTTTAAAGTAAGTCCCGTTTATTGCCCATTTTCATGCCATTTATTATAAAATTAAAATAATTTAATTTCTGTCGCTATATTACTTCTATCCAATATACTTGTTATGTGAATAATATTCCTTTGAAGATTTTGAGTGATTCAGCTAAGGACTGGATTTATTTTTACACGGACTCCATGCCTATTAAATATATTTATTATAAAGCATTAGAATTAGGCACGCTTCTTTTACTTCTACTTTGATTCATCAATTGTATATCAGCTAAATTTAACTGATCATCACTTCATTTTAGGTCCTTTTTTTCCATAGTTCATCCTGTTCTTGAGTATGGCTCTATTCTTGGGACTCTTCCACTGCTACTGCTGGTAAGATAGTTCAAAGAGTTCACAGAAAATTCCTGCGCCATGCTGCACATAAACTCCATATATACCTTACCCCCTTATAACTACTTTCCTACATATTATTTCTTTGGAACGTCAAAAGTCGTCTTGGAAAATCTCTCAATTATAATTAACATTCTCTCTTCTAAGATCGACTGTCCAGAATCATTATTACGTGTTTCTTTCAATCTCCCTTTTCATTATATTCATTCTTCAATTCATTTTCATATACCATTCTCTTCGTCAAATTACTTTTTGTAAAAAAGTACACTCCAATCATTCATCTCATGCTCGTTGCAAACACCGACCCTTCTTTTCTCTTTCTAATTAGTCAATTTTAGTTTCTGTTTTAATTACTTATCTATAGTATAGTATACTATTAAAAAAAATCTTCTAATATTATTATTAATACATGTATTTTTCCAATTTTGTAACTGGTACTCTATTTATTTCTGACTTAATTTTATATTTTTAGTTGTACCATTAACCAATTGTATTGGATTATTCCGTGATTTAAATTAAAAAATATATATTTCTAAATAGGTAGAATTTGGTTGAATATAAACTATACTTGACGATTATAATTATGTAGTAAATATGATGCATAATTAGAATACAAAAGTGGAAAAGAAGTTCGAACGCTAGTTTGAAGAATTCTATTGGAAAAAAAAATATCAAACAAAAGCTTCTAAAATATCAACTATTATAGAATATTCATATTCAGCTGGAATAAATGCATCACTAAAAAAAAATATTTTCTAGATCAATAATGAATTATGAATAATCAAAAATCGTTTCCTTGTATAAAATCAAATAATGTATTAATAAATTATAATTTGAAATACTCGTATGTATAAAGTATTCATTCATTTGTTTGGACTTATCGAATAATAATTTAAAGTCCACTTAGATCCACTAAAATCCTTAATTAACAGATAGTAGCAAATGACTTTATTGTTCAACTTTAAAATGAAAATTAATTTTAAAAAAAAGTTTTTCTACTTATTGAGAAGTTTGAAAAATATGTTTTGTGCACATAGTTTATATTTAGAAGGGTTTAAGATTTAATCTGTAATATTTTTTTTATTATGTCTTTGGATCTAAGACTCTAGTTTTAGATTGAAATGTTTGTCTTCAAAAACTGTTAACATTATTTTAAAAACTTTTTGGAAAAAATTTAATTTTAAACTATTTTCGTTAAATACTGGTGTAAATATAATGTTACAATATTTTTATAGTCTCCTTCAAGGCTGGGCAAGTTAACGATATTTTTTAACTCGTTAAGTTAAGTTCATTTAAAATAATATAAGCTAAGTTAAGTTAAAAGTTACTCGTATATTTTTTATTAACTTTTAAAGTTAAAAGTTAATTTTGAAAAAAAAAAGTAACTTAACTTAGTTAAAAGTTAAGATTTCCTAATTAGGAAAAAAGTCGATATACCTGTTATGTCGTAAAAAGGTAAAAAAGGATGGTTATTCATAACGCTCAAAAAAACTACTCGGGACTTCTTCTGCCTGAAAAAGTGTATACATGTAAAAATAAAAATACAACACGTCATTTTAAAACCCATGCATAAATAAGAAATCAGAAAATAACTTCTAACTGCCAAGATAACTACATTATTGTTTGATTCACACTAATGTAGTGTAAAATAAGCAGTTCCTACTATACTTCAATATATTTTCTATACTGGATGAACATAAATACCAGCCTCCATGTTTAGTTAAAAAGACCGGGCTCAGCCCAATATTCCTGAACGGGCCAACGTCGCGGCGTGTGCATGAGTGATACATCGATTCTTAACGATTACGTACGTGCTATTCTATAGGTACCTACTAAAATTGCGTATAAGTACCAAAAAGTAAAACCCCATTCAAAAATTTGCATTGTTCTTCGGGCAAAATTTAAGTTAATTTAAATACTTTTGTATAAAGTTAACTTGAAGTTAACACGTTAATTATAATAAAAAAGTAACTTATTAAGTTAAAAGTTAATCTGAAAAAAAAGTACCGCGTTAAGTAACTTAATTAAAATTAACTTAACTTTTTAACTTAATTTTAACTTTTAACTCGTTAATGTCCATCCTTGCAGATAAGTACTGTTTTTCTCTACTTATTTACCATTTTCAAACCGAATAAATGAAAATCGTGCAGAAAATCATTACGATATTTACATTTTTTTTTTTTTTTTTTGTTTGTATTATCGTCCCGTTTTTTTAATCTTCAAACTACGGTCACACTAGTGTATAGTAATACCGGTTGGAATTTCGACGTTTCGTTAAACGGCGTGTCCTTGGACGGAAACCGACCTTGATAATATCATTTCGACGTAAAACTGGGCCAGCGCGGTTAAATACGCGGGCACACAACAATACGTGTACAGGACGTAACTCCGGGCGAAAATCCGGTGCGCTCTACATTTGCACGAAACAATGACTTCGCGTACCTATACAGTTTAATAGGGACGTGATTATTGGCGCATTGTTTCTCCGCAACGCCCCCGCCGGGTCCGACAGTAAATTAGATATATTGTTTTGCGCAAGTCATTATGACCGCGCGCTCGCGTCCTTGCGATGGACTAGGATCTACGGGTTTTCTCTGAAGTTTCGTATTGGGATTTTTTTTACTTTGGGGTCGTTTTTTTTTTTTTCAATTTGCAAAATTAACGGTGCAACCGTTTTCGGCGACACCATTCTTGCAAATTTGTCGGTTGTCGTTCGGAAAGATTAGAAAATTTGTCGGACATTATTTTTCATTTTATCGGCTTTTTTTTTTTATATTTCACTAACCGGCCAATATCATGAAACACACCCGAAATCCAAAATCTTAATATATTATCAATGTATATACGTACTACAGTGGGTACTCGAGCTATTAATCATATTGACGGAGGATCCCGAAATTTGTTGGATCTTTGATCACTTTTTATGGGTGTTTTAAAAGCCGCTGTTGACGTGAAGTTAGCGGCACAAAGGAGCCAAAAACTCACCATAACCGACCAAAATGTTTTCCGTCCCAGTGATTTACTACATTCTAGTGTATTATCGTCGGTTATAGAATACTTTTATTACCGGTTGATTTTGTCAATGGATGGGTAAATCAATTGTCATCTTACAAGAAGATACAAATTCATTAATGAGTTAAACGTTAATTTTAAACAAGTTATTTAACTTGTTACTTTTTTCAAATTAACTTTTAACTAAATAAGTTACTTTTTTAAAAAAAAAAAAAAACCTTAACATGTTAACTTTATACAAAAGTATCTAAATTAAGTTGTATTTTGTCTGAAGAACAAGACAAGTTTTCTAAATGAGATTTTTAGTATAGGTTATTTTTTTTACCTACGTATCCTTTGTAGCAATAAATCAGGTGCAATGCTAGTAAACTTTACATTGTTAAGTAATAATATTAATATAGGTGCTCAGTTTTGAAAGTCGCGGAGGTTCTCATTTCAGATATACTTGTATAATAAAGCAATTTTAAATTTATATTTTTTTTATTCTATGATTTTGAATAACCGGTATTTTAGTGTTTGTTTAAAAGGTTACAAAAAAAAAAAAAACTATAACTCTTTAAGAAAGTCTGTATTTTGTTGTTATTATTTTTTTGTCTAAAAATTGAATACAATATATAGGTAACGGTTTTACAGTCTTTAAACTATAATTTTCCATGTTGGGCTGAGTCTAATTTTAAAAATTACATAAAAAATTTAGCTTACACAATTGTCTCACCAGCCCGCCCACACTCGGCGACAAATTTTGACTGTATATACATTTTGCTACGTCATGTTTTCTATGAATTCGTTTGACTACTTTTAGAATTTATACGGGAACGGGCAAACCCTAAATAATGCTAATCAGCGAATTCCTGGAAAATTTGGATTTATTTATATAACGAATCTTCGAGAAAGATCTGTGAGCATTCGATACTAAAATAAATCTGGGAGAACAACGAAAATCACACAAAAATTTTAATATCTTATGTAATTGGAAACATTTTGAAACATCTAGAAGTACGTAAATCCAAAAATTCTCATTATTTCCTCGAGCAAAACTCTATAATAAATGTGATTATACACCAATTCGAAGAGGATTAAGAAAATTCCGGAAATTATTTCAGTGAAATAATCATTCGTTGACTTAACCAGTGGCTCCTACCTAAAGAACGTCTTACAAAATAAGAACGTTTCAGATTTTTGACTAGACGTTAAAAAAAGAATATTCACCATTGTCTATGTACAAGAACTATTACCTACATAATATTAAAAAATAAGAATAATAAAAAATAATAATTGTACATAATAAAATATTAAATTTGATTTTATCACGGCGTGTTTACGTACTTTCACATTCGCCAATATTTTATATCGACTGCTTTTTCAAAACACCTCATCAACTCCTTTCCCCTGATTTTATTGTAATTAATGGCATACATATATATAAAGGTTACATATCTCATATGGATATCGTTCATATTTTAAGTGTTATCTACATACAAATTCTAAAAATATATGGTTTCACACAAAATTTGAAAATCCAAAGTAGGTGAATAGTAAGACGTCTAACCAGTCTCCCACACATTATGATGTAAAATAAATTGGAAATTTGAATATGTGGAACTACCAATGTGACTTACCAATCCTCTGAATTTATTTTTATGAAAGCGGCTAATAGGATAACATACAAATTTATATACAATTTTACGTACTAATTGATGGCATTAATTTTTTCTTAATTTCAAAGTGGGTTGAAATAGCGGTGAGTCGCGTGGCCCGGGGGATATTGTATACAATATATTGTACACCGTATATCCCAAATAAGGCTGCGAACATTAATAAGTTTACCTATATAAGTTAAAAATTCAATAAGATATATATTTTTTGAATAATACATAAAATTTACTAATGCATTACTATTTATGTATACTAATTAAATAACATAGGAGTTTATATAAAGCTAAATTACCCAAAAAAGTTATTTTGTATTGAATATTTTTATTTTAAACAAAAAATCGTTTATTTATTATCATTTAATATTGTGATAATAACATTTTACTCTATGGCCGTACAATTAAATCATTGCGGGAAAAATTATCAATTATTTCCATGTGCACAAACCTGTAATTTTTCACACCAAACTTCATCAAAATGTCGAAAAAAAAAGTATTTTTAAAATTGAACCAATATTTTCCAGCTTAAAATAGATATAAAAAACACTAAAAGTTATAAATTACAACGAAACTGAAATTATATAAATTTTGAACAAACTTTTACTTAACTCAAATTACGTACTTGCCTATATTATTATTTTTAATATTAAAATTAATTAAATTTAATAATATTCTAAAGTAACTTTTAACCGAATATAGTTATTATTTATATTTTTGAATGGGATGGGGGACTTAAAAATAAATAAGTACTCAGTGAATACAAGGTTTGGAAGAAAAGTAGGTGCTCTATCTACTATTGTTATTATAGTATACTGTTAAAAATGAATGGACGAAAAATAATAACATTTTACCATAAAGGTAACAAGTATTAAAATACAATATTTATTTTATTTATTCCAGTTTATAAAAGACTTGTCCAGATACATGTAGTGGAAGTCGATTCATTGTCACTTTTGTCCTTGGTAAGAATAGTATATAATATTATTATTTTAAATTCGAAAAACACTCTTGAGCGAAGTTCAGTAAAATAGTATTTTCCAACAACATTCAGTAGTTTTAACGGGAAAATCAAAAACGCCTAGTAGTTGAAATAAATTTGATTTAAATTATTAAAAAATTAAACAACAAAATTCACTTTTTGCATTATTATAAACAAATTAAATCTTCATATTATTTGATTCAAATTCAGTTTTAAATTTTGAATTCGCAACATAGAAATTGGATTTCACTACATTTATATAAATATATATATATATTTTTTTTTGAATGCTATTAGAACGATGTCTCCAAAGTTTAAAATATGTTTCAGTATAAGAGGACGCCACACATCCGATTTTTAAGGGGTTTTGTATAGGCAATTTTTATTAAATTTAAAAATTTTAAATAAAACAAATGAATAATATTTAAATTAATTTAAAATAAACCTGTATCAGTACCATTTTGAATTGTCGTGTAATCACGATACTTGTCAAAAAACATGTTTACTCATTTTTCATTTTTATCAACTTGAGAATATTGTAGAAAGACGAAATAAAAAAAAAATGCAATATAAAGAACAAAATTCTCTACCGACTGATAGAGCCGATTTTGGATGGATGCATTTTTTTTACACGTTTAACAAGTTGTTAAAAAAAAAAAAATCGATATTTGAACAATTCGTAAACCAGGCCCGTCACTTAGGGTACAAGTAAGTCATGCGTCGCTTTAGGGCACAAAATTAAAATGTTTTTTTTTTTTTTTGTTTATTTACGTTTTAAAGAAGTATTTTAGGTATATAGTTGGTGAAAAAAACGATGGACTTTTTTATTCTTATTAACGTTTACGTTTTTAAGGGTGGCATTAAAATTAGGGCGGAAAATATCTAGTGACTGGCATGCATAAAACGTGTAAAAATGCACATCTCGAAAACCACCATCAGTCGCTAGATAATGTTAGGTATAATTAGTTTTTTGTTTCGGATTTCTAACATGTTTGTAAGTTGATGAAAATTAAAAATGCTAACGCAAGTTTTTCATTGAAAAATTGGCTGTGTGGCGTCCTAATATATATACTATTATCAAGAGAAACCCTGACGGCGGCGGCCGCGGCGGCGGACGAAAACTGGGCCGAAGTCTGTGCATAGACTCAAACGGCAGCTGTTTCCACAAAGGAAGTGGTGCCTCAGTCATCGTAAACAAATTAGGTGAACACGATAACATTATTTGTTATTTTGTCGAATTTCCTATATTTTATAAAATATTTCCGTTATATAAAGTTAGTTTTCCTTAGTGCATATTAATAAGGGTATTTTCGTGGGTATCCTATACTTTTCGATATATTTTTATGGTATTAAAATTCAAGTTTTATCATAATATTATTATACTATATCGGTATAATTATATTTCGAGTTTTATATGGTTTAAACCATGTTTGTGATAAACCTTTGAAAAAAAACTCCAATTTCTTTGGACCTTTATACGACTCCTATATTTTTCCATTTGATGATTTATGTTAAATATTGTTTTCGCTGCATAAAAGCATTTAGTAAATTGTGCGTTTGTATATATATATATATATATATACTTAGTATACGGCAGAAAGAGGTTTTACGATTTTATCGCTTGCGTAAATATTTTGCAACATGTACTTACTTGAAATGTTTGTTATTATTGCATATATATAATATAAAATAGTAAATACTATATAAAAGATATGTGTGTGTGTGTATCGTACCGTTATAGTATATAGAAATGCATTCAAATTCGAAAGCCTTTTATTTCAATGTTTAGTTTCGGATAACATAAATAGATATAAACATTTTTACAGTACACGTAAGGGTTTAAAATAAAATATGTACTATACCTACTGCAAAGTCAAATGTAAATATACGCTATTTATATTTTATATTCTCATATTATTTGCACTTTTTTTTTTTTTTTCTAATAAATATAGAGATTAAAACGACACGTGATTTTGAAATTAACCTTTACTAACTATTTTACATTTTTATTTGTTGTTTAATAAACACATACGATTTGTAACACGTGAATCATATTCAAAAGTTTTTCTTAACTAAAACTAGCTGCAGCTATATATATAGTACATTTTGCGACGAAGTTTGTTATTTCTTTCTAAAAACTTTTTTTTTCGACTTTTCCAGTACGTCAGTAGTATATGGTTCTTGTTTAAATGGTCCATTTTTTTTTTTTTTTTTTTAGTTCATTTTATCTCCATAAATTTGTTGTTATCTAATGCCTGCAACGCTCTTAGCAATACCTAATACATAATATATTAAGTAAAATGCGTTCGTTATTACATTATTTATTTACGTTTAAATACCTAAGTGTAATTATACATTATATTTTAATTAAACAAATGTAATTAAATATAATATATAGTCCATATTATTATGTTGGTTATAATATGTCCTCTATTGTTTAGATTGTGTTAAATTTTAATTGAATATTCCGTAGTGTTTCACTTACGCAATAGTTTGTGCGGTGGTCATTAAATATCTTAATTAAACAGCATTACTGAGTGCACGTCATAGTCGTACAGACTCGTTATTATTTATATCGAAATAGGTGTATATTATTTTTTTCCTGACAAGAAAAAAATACTATATTATTGTGTGCACTTTATTATTATACTGAAAATCGTAGAAAAATTTTGAAAATATAATTATTTGTTCTGTGTCAATATTATAATATATTACGTAAAATACGTTTGTGTGCAATTTATTTCACTATGTAATATGACGTATTTAGCGCACAAACCGTTGACATCTGCAACGCCCAGTGTGGTGTTGAACGAAGTAGGTCTTCTGAAAAATAGTCCTCGCAAAATTATTTCCACTTCTTTCGGAAAAATATCATTTATAACTAAAATAAAAAAAAACCCATTTAATCAATTAATATTCAGGACGATTCACCGAGCAGGTTCTCATTCCACTATACCTACGTAATACCCTATAATTGTATCTACCTAGATAATTTTGCATTTTTATAAATGTTCAAGTACACTTAAAAACTATATTTTTAATAATAATTGTTCTCTATGGCTATAGGACAATAAAAACGAGTGTAAAAGTTAAGTTATAAGTTATTTTATTAAATAAATTTCAACTTGAAGTATTTATAATGTACTTTTAAAACTTACTTACCTACTAAACGATTCATTTTTTACAACGATTTAACGTAAACTTAACGAGTTGTTTTAAAATAGTGTCACATACTCAAAAAAGTTATTATTTATGATATTATTCATATTGAACTTTGTAATTTGAAAAATTATCATAATTTCATTGTTATATAATTATATTTTACTCCATAATTGTAAAAATTTATCTTCTTATCATCAACATGTTTAATATTCTTATCACTATTTCATATAAGTACCAAAATTACGAAATATCTAATTATTAAGTATTGAAATTCAACAAATAGGTATTTATCTATACTTATAAAATTAAAAAGTAACATTTAACTTAACTTAAATATATTTTTTAAATGGTTATAAATTCGCGAATTACTTATTATAAAGTTAAGTTATTCGAAAAAGTTTAATTCATAGATAAATACTTGTTTTATATTTTTTTGGTTTTTTCCTTATCATTTGAATAGGATAGTAAATTTTTACTCTATGACATACACTAGAGGATCTTCCAAAGATGAATGATTTCTTATCAATACCTACTATTTATTTCAGTTTCTAAAAACCATACCATATTATTAAAATATAATAAAATATATTTATGCCAGGAAAATATAAATAGGGGCTTAGTAAGCAATATTAGTTTTTAGATAATAATTCAATTTAACTTACCTATTTTTAAACAAACATTTAACTTACTTTGTGATATGTAAATATGTATATAAATATGTAAATATACTAACTTATAGGTTTACAACTCCCACAAAATACCCGTATTATTTTACAATGGTAGGCATTAATTAGATAAACAATTTGAAGTTTAGTTTAAAAGTTAAATTTTGTTTAACTTTTTAACTCAACTATTGAGTCAATTTGTTTGTTAACTTATTAACTTAAATAGTTGGAATTATCATTGGCTTAACTCATTTTGTACTCGTTAATTGTTTTAATCGTTCAGTTATGATTAGACGTAAAAGACAAAAATATTGGCAGTCTTTATCTAATATTCGTACAAAGATAGGTAATCACAAAAGTACCTAATAATTTATATAAAAAATTTAATATTTAAAAAATTTATTGTTGAACAACTTAAAAAAAGTCTCGAGATTTGAATTTTTTTTTAACTGAGTTAAGTTAATATTTTTTTTATGTTAACATTAAACTTAACTAATTAAATTTATTTTTGGTGAACTTTCAACTTATAACTGAAGGCATTTATGCTAAATTTACGTAACATACTACAGTTAATTCTTTCCAATAACATATGCCCACCTTTGGTATTTTATTTGATATTTTGATATTATAAATAGTACAAATTATCAGATTGATATATCCTGAATGAATATAAGTCAAGTAGTTATACTTATAGATATTTAAACAATTTTAAAAATTAAAAATTAAAATATTAATTAAACGAAAAGTGTGCTGTTTTTTATTATATTTTGCATTCATCACGGATGATGTGTGCCCAGGGTACAGATACTATATATAAACAAAATAAAGTAAAACAAAATAGGTACGTATATGGCTATATAAACAGAATATGATATATAAATATTTACAACATTGTTACATTTATGAAATAAATTAAAAATTATATGGGTTCTCATTTGTTCTTAGTATTTGAATCAGAATGACTTATAATATATAAGATAGAAATAATCTTATATATAAAATACGTATATAGGGATATAGGTATATCATCTGAACAGCAAAACAAAAATATATTTTTAAATATACCTATACCTTCTTAAAATAAAAAAATAATTAAAAAAATACGCTAAAACAAAGGATAACTGTTGTGAAACGTGCATTAATAATTTATTTCTAATTATTCATAATGATATATTTTGTGTATTCTGTCCATTAATGTTCATATTTTATTTTTTGTTATTTATTTGTAATCTGATAGATGACTGAAGACGGTCAAACCTTATAGTTGTTACCTATTATACTTTTCCGAATATTGTAAGCACATTTCCTTTTTTATACATATTTTTATTTTTATAAGAATACTTAATCAATTTTCGTTTTTTTTTTTTAAATTTTGATTCATACATGGTAATTTTTAATATTAGGTAATATAAAGTGCCCACATATTATGTTTATATTATTCCAACTGTAGATTAATTTTGTGAATGAAATGTGTAAGACATTCAACAGACAAATAGGAATATTATATAATACATTATACCTATCCACATCATTATGCGATTAGATAACGGACCTAGTATAATTTGGTAATTTGGGAATAAACATTAAAGTTAAACGAACAAAACATATATAAAAAATGAGTTAATTATTATAATGGATAAAAACAACACCATTGTAACATAATTAAATAATTTTAAAAAAAATATCTCAATATTTAAAATTATTGAAAGTAGTAAATAACTATGGTAATATGTATATTATCATTATGAAACGATATAATTAATTGAAAAGTAGATGCAACAGAAATTAAAATTGAATAATCGTATGTACCTACTTAATTATTATGGGTAGATAATTAATATTATATAATGTATCGGAAACAGGAATTTGGTGCTGATTATATTATAATACATATGTACTTAACTCGATTCGCTAGCTAATCTCTAGACATTAGCAAAACAGTATAGTATAATTAATATAATAATAACCAATAATATTGCAACCCGACAATGAGTTCTGAATGGATGTTTGCTTAGAACTGTACTAAAAGTGCAAGTATACGAATAAAAACCATAATTCATTTAAATATAATATTATATATATATTTATATATATTTCACTCAAGTTAAATATACGGTAATATAGAATTGTGACGACTTTTAAATTTTTAATATTTAATTATTTCAAACATATATTGTTTATGTCTTTGTATTAATACAATTATAAAAATTAATTTCATCAGAGTTTTTAATCCCAAAAACTCCCATAAAAATATAGCTTTTATATTATGATCTATCTGTATGACCCATATAAGTCAACTTAAAGACAAATATAGTTCGAAGAATCCGATTGTCTAATTAATTATTTGGTATTTTTTAAAGATTTTCTTTTCAATGCATTTTTCATGTTTTAGGTCAATTTTTATATTATACAGTGCTTCTCACGTAATGTGTTTTACGTTTTAGGACATTTTTAATTACATCGTCCAGTAATAAAATATACCATTATCCAAAATAAATAATAAATATGAAAAGTAGTGGCAAAATTCATATTTTTTAATTTAAATTTACATAATTATGTAACATGTTATAGCTTCATTTTCTATTTAAACATTTTTTCGATTGCAGTTTAGGTGTTGAAAATAAATATATTTGTACCTACTCTTTTTTCCAACGTCGCAATGCATTTTTATTATTGTTATATATTTTACGTTATCCTGTCTCTAGTATATAATACATTACAATGTGGTTCGAGTTATTTGACGTGAGGAGTTCCACAAGATTCGATCCTCGGACCCCATTTACGGAATCTGCGATAATCGGGTAACTGGTAAGGCTCAACATGCCAACCGGGGTTAAAAATATAGCTTTCATTGACGACGTAGATTTAGTTTCTTCCACTATAGCCCCCGTGCTTCTCTAGGAGACCTTTAGGGGAGTCTTTTCAACCAGTCCGTGTGTGGAAAAGAGGACCACGACTTCGAGCTTGCGGTGGAAAAAACGGAAGCAATTATCATCACTAAGAGGCGAGTACAAAATCAAATTACGGGTTATTTGTGGAGGCCATAAACGATTAAGTGGACACGCAGCATTAAATACCTCAAGGGGTTGTAAAAATACGCAAAAATGAAATACTCAGACCATGCGAAACTCGTATCGCGGAGGTAATAAAATAATTAGGAAGTGTTATGCTCGATCTTATGGGTCCCCGGCAGAAGTTAAGACGACTTTAATCAGAGCCGTAGCAAGGACTTGGCGAAATTGGCCCAGGCCAAAAAGAAATTCGGTAATATCTGTCCCTAAATTTTAAGATTAGTAAAAGTTGATGAATTTCTTTTATTGCTTATTAACTAGATTTTCAAGGAATGGGGACGCAACTCCAAAAAATTGATGACTTTTGTCCCTTATTACCAATTTAGGGGTGGAAATTCGGTTCTTTGCCGCTATCGAATCTTGCTACGGTTCTACGACTTCTAAAAAATGTTGTATCTATATAAAAGTAAAATTAATAATAAAAAAAAAAATAATAAGCGTAATTATTGGAGAGCTAAAAATAAACATTTTACAGAAATAATTTTAATTTACCCCTCCCCCTATCAGCCTGAAATATGTGACCCGTGTAATTTTTATATATTTTGGGTGTATAGGTACCCTGTAAATCCTCTTTTTTCACCAATGGCGGTGTAGAGAATAGATATAACTGTGTGTGTATCGAATAATGTTTTTAAAACACTAACCTATCGTACATTACGTCAGTATTATAATAACTGTAGCTATGATCTAAAGACTAAAGTATATGGGTAACAGAACGTAGGTATAATACAGTAAAGTCGGTTTGACAACCACAAGCCCCGGGTATATATCCTAAAATATCGAAATTGTAATAACCACAGGACATTATTAATTGATTCATTGATAACACTACAATATATCATAAGTCGGATGCCATTTCAGTGTTTAAAAATCGTTATATAAACAGTTATTAGATGTAAAATCGTAACGTATCGCATTATATTATAGTAGTTAATATATGTAGCCATATATACGTATACGTATATAGGACCTACAATAATTTAATCGCATTTTCATTTGATTTTATGACATATTTAAAAAGAAAAATGTATTTCGTCATTCCGACTACATTGTTCAAACTGTCTTCATTTATCACTAGAAAGTGGATTTTTAGATTCATAAAAGTTTAAAATATGACGTATCTACTATTAAAACCTTATATTTTCTTAATATTCATTACAAAACAAGCTAAATCAAAGGAATTGGAGTAGGTAACGTTTTCGCCAAAACACAAGAGGAAATCGCTTTGAAAAATAGAAAATAGGCAATTATCCGAATACAATGTGCATCTTCTCGATAGTGTATTATTATTAT
The DNA here is from genome assembly GCA_025469235.1 of Pemphigus obesinymphae. Taxonomy (NCBI): domain Eukaryota; kingdom Metazoa; phylum Arthropoda; class Insecta; order Hemiptera; family Aphididae; genus Pemphigus; species Pemphigus obesinymphae. The sequence continues at coordinate 31,148 of JAIPRL010003134.1, read as the reverse complement.
TATAAATTAGAAAACAAAGATAAATCATTTAATTCAAAAGACAATTGTGAGCAAATTTTTATTTATTAATATAATAAAGAAAAAATGTAAAAAAATGGTAATCATGACAACTTTATTTTTAATTTTCCTTTCATTTATAGAATATTTCCGTTAAAAAGGTAGTTCTTACTTACACTTTTTACTCTCGTTGAAATAAGATGAAATTATTTCTTAACCTAAAAATCCACTCTTTATTTATAACAAATTATATATATAGATCAGTGGCGTACAACAATATGATCTAAAGCCCCTTTTAACTGTCCGTATAATTAATCTTGAAAAATTATTTTACATAATATTATCTACATTATAGGATAGTTTAGTGTTATTATATATTAGATTTGTAGCACTGAATTTTCCAATTTGTAAACATTTTCTTTTTCTTTCCTTCCCAGGTTCTCCTTTATGATTAAAAAACAACCAGGAAAATTGAAAAAATAATCTCATTAAGAGGACGTTACACGCTCGCGTTATCCAAGAAGTTTTGTACAAGCGATTTTTAAGAAATGTTTGGAAATATAAGAACCTAAAAATTAATAAATATTTAAATACATTTTAAAAGTAAAATAAAATTGATCACTTTACAGTACCACTTTTTATTGTTGTGTATTCACTACATTAAAAAAAAAAGAAAAAAAAACATATTTATGCAACTCTTAAAATGGGTTCAAAGTGATTTTAAAGTAAAAACACCTATTATAAAATCAATAAATAACAACGTTTTGTAGTTCATTTCATTCAGTTATTTAATGTATTAATTTAAAAAAAAGTTATTATAGTTTTAAAACCTTAATTTGTTTTACTTTTCTAAATATTAATAACAGGTTTTTATTACTGAAAATCAACGGTGTAGCGTCCTTTTACAGTACCTTTATATCAAATATGATTTACTATCAGAAAGCTCAGTATGTGAAATATTTTAATCAATTTCTGATTACAGTTACTTATGGAGAATTGAAATATCTCATGAATTATTATCCAAATTTGTGGAAAATTTAATTTAATTGCAATAAAATAAATGAAAAATATTGGTTGTTAATATTAACAATGTAATATTGTTAATGGTTAACAAAGTTTAATTTGGCGCCTAGCATAATATCTTGTTTAGTTGATCATATACTTTGTGAAAATAATGTAACATATTATTAATTTGATAATTTACGTTGTTAGAGTAAATTATACAATTATAAATTGTGAAATCAAAAGATCAGTAACTCCGTCCAAAATCTAAAATTTACTGGAAACAATGCAGTTACATTACTGAGCCAAATATTGAGCTACTGTGTGAAGTTGTATGAAAAAAACACATATTTATTATCGATCGACCTTGGTGATATATATAATATTGAATATAAAATAGTAACTAAAATTTAGCCCCACTCCTTCTTTGGAAAATTCTGTGCATGCCACTACTTTCAATAGATAATTTGAACAAACTTTATAATGTATAAAATTATGCTAATGAATATTATCATAATATATTCACAGTGCATCGACCAAACATTGTCACTTAAAATTATAAAATGTAAAATGTCAATATAATATATTGTAATAACCTCGCTGCTCTCTTTCAAATGACAGTTTAAAAATACATTTTTCATTTTTCAAATGACTATATTGATCATTACATTTTGTTATTAATTAATAAAAAAAAAAAACCTAAAATTTAGTAAAAAAAAAAAACCATTTTTGTTGGTTTTTGATTACTTTAAAATATGAGGTTGTTGCAGTTATTATAAAATAATATTCGGCTAGTGAGGTTTTAGTTTAGAAACGACTTTATATTGGTGAGATTATTTCCAAAACTGAACGATTTTCCAAATATATTAGTTCACAAACGACTTTTGTTAGAATTAAATCATAAGTATACTAATCAGTGTGACATATTATACAATCAAAACTTAATGATAACAGACTTGTACTGAATTATTCACTCTAATGCATTAAACAGACAATAACTTACTAAATACATGTCTGCTGTCATAATATTTGTCAAAACTTGATTTTGCATTAAAAAATATATATATCTAGAAATATTGTAAAACTTTTTTTTTTTATGTTATATTTTTTTATTGTCAAAAATATGCGGCATCCATTTGATTGTATAATAATAACAAATTAACGTTGGCAGCAACGGCAACAGTTCCATTAACCAGTCATCACCTCCATGAATTCTAAAAATAAAATGGTGTAGTGAATATATATAACTTTACAAATTAAATACTATATAATATTATTTATTGACATTTCAAATTTATATACTGTGAAATAGTTGTTTTTCGTCATAATAGTATACTTATACGTCATAGGGAAAAAATGTATATGTAAAAGCATATATTTATTAGAAAAAGCTATTTGAAATCTGATAAGAAATGTGCACGATTTATTTCATTTTTATTAAAATAACATCAATTTTATTTTGCATATTTTTATTTTTAACGCATATTTTTGTTTTAAACTTTTTCCAGCTATGAAAATGTGTGAAATAATTGTATTTGAATACCAAATATTTAAAATCACAAGTAACAACTTTCCATAATAAATTTCCAACCTTTATAAAACATCCGATAAACGAAAATTGAATTGTTGATGATAAAATTCAATTATATTCGACTCGTTTATTCTTCTATGATAAATACATCTATTATCGCGTTTTTCTTTAAATTTTTTAATAATTGCAAGCGGAATATGCATGAATTAAAAGGTAATATACGGAAGGATTTTTTTTCAAAACGCTCCTTTTTTGCTTATTACATAATAATATATTTAATGTTCATCATGAAACAATGTCTGATTTAATTTAAAAACTTAATTTTGTTATTATTGTCTGTGCAATCTAAATCAAACAAGATAAAAAAATTATCAAAGTAATTTCGAAATCACCCGAAAATCGAATGCAACGTTATTTATTGATTTAATAGATACCTCAATAAGTAAATTACATAAAAAATATTTTCAAATATTTTAATATTATTCAGTTTGCATATCATTCAATATTTCATTAAGATAATTTACATAAAACCAATCTATATATAAAAATTCTTACAAAAGTTACTCCGCAAAGTGCCAACACGATAAACATTTTAAGTAATAAAACAATAATTTCATCACGTTGTTCCACTATCATGTACGGTAAATGTCATTCTATTTTAATACAATTAAAATTATAATAAATAATGGAATAAATTTTTCTACGTGGAAATGTGGTTTATGAAATCCAAATTTTTAAAACTTTCAATATTTGATATTATTACTAAATGACTACCAAAGAGAGATTGGCGAATATCAATTTATAATATTACAATTTCTAAAATAAGTAGTCTCATCTATCGGTCGTTCAAGGGTCATTTATGATTGATTTGAATAGATAGTGATGGTTTTCATATTCCACGCGTGTGTCAGATTAATGTGTCTAACAAGTTATACTGGTGTTATGACCCCTTGAGTTTATTATAATATATTTTATGTTACTTGATCTTAAAATATATAATCGTAATAGTATCTTTAACATACAACTCACTAATTTAAACTAATCGTATGTATTTGCAAATTCTTTATCGATCTGGGTGTATAGTAAATGAAATAGTAATCACAAATGATGAGCAAATTTATTACCTAAAAATTTACATGAGTTTTGATTGGGTCAAGTAAAAAATGTATAGTTTATCAAACATTTTACTCATGTAGTTAATTAATTCGGCCATTATTTTTTCAATTTAATTAATCCGATTTAATTTTACTTTCACAGTTCATTTTTAAGACTTTCAACTTTCTATTACACTAAATTAAGTTATCTGCATATTTTGAATGGGAGCGAATACTTGTACAAAACATTCGTTCGCATTCCAAATGTCTTATATAAGATTTTAGATTTCTAAACATAAGTTGTAAACAACTCATATTTCCGTTGTGTTCGTCAGTCTGTCCATCTGTCCGCATTTCCATCATATCAATACGTTGTCATAGTTACGAAGGAACTGTTTGGCAGGCAGTTGATTGTCCTGGATTTTGGCAATTCATAGTTACTAGGGAGATATAAAACGGAAAATCAAATACACTCGAAGTGTGTTATTTCCTAATGTTTGTCTGTCTTTATGATTTAATATAGATAATGGAATTATAGATTAATGTTCAAAATACGTTTAGTAATTCAGCTTAGGAATTCAGCATGTTCGCAGAATGAGATTTCCGAAATTGTTTAAACTTATTTTAATAAAAATGAAATGTAACTATTTAAAATAAAATGTGGACACTTTTATTACACATTTTTCAATAATATGTAATAAAACTGTCAAAATAAAACTTGCTTCTATTAAAATCTGCGTATAGAAAAAAAAATACATAATATATTTATGTAATTGAGTTATGTTAATATTCTTTTTTTTTTCCATTAGCTACAAATTTAAACTTTATATATATTTTTTTTTTCTTGTTAATTAAATAAATGTGTAGCTGAATGTGTTTTGGATAGTTTTACTTAAATACTCTGAATAAACTTATTTCATTAACTTTCCCATCGTTGACATTTACCTATAATATATATATATAATCCATACAAATGCAATAAAGTGTGAACCGTTATTGGATTTTAGAAGTCGGAAATGGGTTTTTTTATTCATATCGGCATCGGAAAATCTTAACGAAACGATAAAAAAAAATTAATCGTCATGACATATTCAGTCAAAGAAGTCTGGTAAAACTAGACTATATTATACACCTAATTTAAATTACCCGTTAAATAATATTATCCTATACGAGTATCTCTGATTCTTCTGCCTATAATATAAGATTTAAAAAAAAAACCACTATATGGTACACCGACTAGACGATGTTTTACATAAAAAAACACGTCGGGTTATGTAGTACGAAAGTGTTGATTAACTTTTATTTTTAGCTTTCGAGTATAGTGTCTGAAAAATCGCTTCAGTCGACAAAGGGGGGGGGGGGTTAAAATAAAGTGCGAGTATTGAGGAAACGAATTCGAAAATAATTTCTCCGTCACGACACCGAGAACGCCCCTGATGCGATTTGCGACTATATGTTAGTGTGTCGCCGTCAACTGTACACTGAACGATAACTCGTCGGGAAACGCACTTTTAATACTTTAACTTACTGATTTCCTACACGGTAGGCGGTCGGGCGGAAACTGATAAGAGGTATATTTATACACGTAGAGGCCCTTAAGCGTTAACCGACAAATTTCACTTAATCACAGAAGCGGCTCATGTTAAAGAGCACAGACGCACGTGCGCCGCATACAATTTCAGTAAATTAGTGTATTTTTATACCTATTATATAAAATTATAAATTTATTTATCGCCGTTTTAGTGATAATATTGTCGTGCCCGTGAATATTATTATTGTACCCACATATTACGCAACGCACCCCTGTATTGTTGGTTGCTGCCGGTAACCGGTCGTTTGAGTGACCACAGATATTACATACAGACGACTAATATATAGATAGATTGCATATTATAGTGGTGTCGGCCATGGTTGAAATATACTAGGTTATTGCAGTTGTACTATATAATATTATAATTTGAAGAAATTAAAACAGCAGCGTAAGGAGCGATGTTTTGATTGGCTGATAAAATATAAAGTAATATATGTAATATAAAGTATAAATTACTAATAATTGTAAAATAACTTTATTAATTATATATTTAACGAATGAATCGAATATTTTGTTCGTTGAAACTGTACATTATATTTATTTAAATTGATTTTATATATAATTGATAGCCATTCTGTGGTAATGATAAGAACCGTTACCCTTAAGTTGCCATTTTATATTTTTATGACAACAACAGAGGCTATTTGCAATAACCTAGTATATTTCAACCATGGTCTCGGCCACTATATCGACGTTACCGCAGCGCTGTCCGTTGCGCACACTTGAAAAATGCATGTATGATGCGCCGTTTACACACGCGCAATTTTATTTTATTCCCGCTCCGGGGAAAAATACACCGTGTAAATTATATAGCATGGCGCAAAAAACTAGTTTGAGCCACCAACTATGTAGGTATATCTAACTATTCTGTAGTCGTATGTCGTAACGACGTTTATCGTTTGGTGCAGTTATTATCCACTCATTTTGAAATTTTATCAGGATATCATTTATCTAGGTTATATATAAGACATAAGGTAAATTGAATTGTGTTTTATACGAATGTAGGTATGTTCTTAATCAAATAAATGACATCGCGTTCGTTATTACAGTAGTGCCACAGATTATATGAGTACAGATGGATGTACACTTGCGATGTAAACAAAAACGATGTCATTTGTGGTCACTGATAACTCCACAGGAATCAGTGTGACTACGATATGTATACCATAAATTTAAACTTTATTCTCGTGAGACAAACTGAAATTTGTGTTGTTTTATTATTATCAATTATGATAACATTAAAAATGATGAATTATTTATACAATAATATTATATATTAGCAAAATAATTTATATAGTTGTATGTAACTACACTGATGACTGTGGAGGCGACCATCAGAAGGCGGTATTCGATGATCTATTGTTTTCGGGCCAAGTGATCTATCTGTATTCATATAATCTGTGGTAATACGGTACCTACATATATACCGACATTTTAGAAAAAATAACACAATATAATATTGTTAATATATTTGTTATTAATCCGTAGTATTTTTTGGTCGTATACCACCAGATGTTTCACCCACTAGTCTTTACTGCTTAATCACTACGTCCACCGGGTGAATGAATAATATAATATTATAACATATTATATAAGATAATATTACAATAATTATATTCTGGCCGTCACATTCACTTCTCTCAATCGAAAACGTAACGGGCGCGTAGCTCGCTGCTACATAACTGCCTCCAACTACCAATTATCGTTTTTTTTTATTATTATCGTAATTATTTTCATTATTAATCAATCCGGTGTTTGACTGACTGGCTGTTTAGGACCGATAATACGATCGCGATAATAAATAATAATAATTTTTTATCATGACAGACGGATATCGGGTCCGACATGCGTAGTTATCATCATCGTACACACATAACACCCGGTCACCGTCGGTATAAGGATTGAAATTCAATAGTGATTGATCGCAAACACAATAATATTACGGCACGTTCATTTTCGAAAGGCCCCGGCATAGGAAGCCGTACGGACGAAACGTTTTTTTTTCATTTTCATTTTCGTTACTTGGTTTACCACAAACCTCACCGTCGTCACGTTTCACTCGCGTGCAAGCGTCCTCCTCGTCATCGTCGCATTCCGTTTCGTGTCCGCGTCGTCTGCCGTACGCCTTCCAGTGCTGCGACTGGACACAGCGTGCGCGATAATATCGTACCGCTGTCAATATAATATAATAACCACACGGGGCACCTGTTGGCGTCCTCGTGATACGCGTATGTAACCAAATATGATATTGTGATAATAGCAGTAATAAAATCACACGAATACTGGAAATATTAATTGATACGACCCAAATGTTGGAATATTACGGTTGTCGATGACAACCTTCCAGGCTTGACCAAATATATGCCACGAAAAAGGATAATATTATACTCGTGTTATACGCTGTCGGTACTCGGGGGCGGCTCCGACAGAGGAGAGATAATAAAGAACACCGGGCCCCGTGCCCGTTTACCCAAACGTTTCACAAAAACGGGTCTGGTACAAAATCCTGACGTTTGTTGAAATACAAAAAAAGAAAAATGAAAATTTCTATTTAAATAATAATATATTTCAATAATAATCAGTTGTGGATCTAGGAGTCGATAATGCGATGAAAATCTAGAATGGGGGGGGCATTTCGAAAATCGGTCCACAAATAATAGATTTAAAAATCGTCCATCAGATATTTTATTTAATATACAACTCTCGTGAAATTTTTCGATGGAGACTTGTCCGTTTTTTCCTTCAGACCTTATCTTACAAAACAATACGTAACGCGTACTATTAAAAATTTATGGACACGCCATGGAATTTGCTCCCACCCCTTATTATATTGCCGTTATTTTCAGTACGATATTTTTAAATAATAAAAGTAACATGAAACATTTTTTTAAATAAATTTAAGAAAATTAAAATTTATAGGAAAAATTAGTTCTTAAATATACTTGTACGCAATATATATATATCAGTCGCTACACACTCTTTTAATTCGTACTACAAATTTGCATTTTCATATTGCCCACATTGTTTCATACTCCACATAAAAATAAGGGATGCCCCCTTGGATCTTTCCCTGTAAAAAACTAAGGGTTACCGAATATTTTCAATGCATGTATAGTGAACTTTAACAAAAAAAAAAATCATTATTATATACTTCTACATATTACAAAACAATTTTAGCATGTTTTTACAATACACCGTCTTTAAATAAGTGGACTGGTAAAAATTCTAAACACGCTTAGTCACAACTGCAATTAAAACTTAAAATGGGATTTTTAGTGAATTTAGAGTTAAAACGCTTTTATTATTTATATTATCAAATCGATAGTGCACAACATTTTAAAGTGTAGGTACCTACCTAATTTCAGATTTTAGTATTTAAAAGGTATATTAAAAATGAAATGGAAGTTCATATTAAAATGTTGTCTTCTATAGGTATGACGCTTTAACTTTAAAATCAATATAATAACTCGTTTTAACAGTTTTGCGTAAACACATTTTTTTTTAAACTTAATATTGTGATTACACGACAATAAATACTAATGTGAAACTATCTTTAAACTCATTTTAAAATGTCGAGATATTGATCAGTTGGGATTTTGAAAATCAATGCATCATTTATTTGCGGTTTGTGCATTTTGAAAGTTCCCCCTAAAATTTGAATAAAAAGTTCATACTCTTTTAGAACAAACGACTTCCGAATACAAAACGCAATTCATATATTCATACATTAAATTATTTGTAATTGCAAGTTCTTACAAACCAAACTTTTTTTTTAACTCAAACTTAATTTTTTAAAACATCAAAAAATCAATTTTCAAGTTTGAAAATTTGGAGCAGAGCTCAAATCAAAACAATTTATATCGTTATATGTTATGAAAATTTAAATGTTATCATCAAATTATTACGTTTAGCATTATAAAAAATAATTATTATCTCGTTTTTAGTGTATGTCGTTATGATAATTTAAACATTAAAACATTTTAGTGTTTTATGTTTTCGCAAGTTAAATGGTTAATTCTTTCCATTTATCGTTTTTTTTCGTAAATATTTTTGTTATTTGACCCGATTAACATTATGAAAATTCTTTCAAGCACTTTATGGAGTGACATTTGAAGAAAGTTATGGAGTATCTATAACTATTGAGAGAAATTTTTTGATTGAATTTTTATCTATTTACTTATTTTATGGGTAAATTTTCATTAAAACTCAAAGTTTATAGTTCAGAGTATTGTATTGTTACAATAATAATGACACATAAAAGAATATTTGCTGTTTTATACGTTTTGAGGTAAATTTTTTATGAGGACGTTAAGGACATTTTTTAAAAGCGTTTTTTTTTGTTACTGTGCATACTTCTTATAATATATTATAATGAATCGGAATGGAAGATGGGGAGCATTTTATGTATTATTTATATTGCTATTTTTAAATTTTTTACTAAGGTAATATAAAGCCATAAAGGATGTCTTTTTATCCGTCTCGGGCCACTGTACGTTGCGTCGTTTTCAATTAAAATGTATTTTATTATATACGAAGAATGAAACGTATTCAAAGTGAAATATAATACTTTTATATCGACTTTTAACTTGTGCTCAATAAGTTCGACTCACCGTCAAAGTCCACTGTGCCGGATCCGTCAGCGTCGATCTCGTCGATCATCTGATCCAATTCTTCGTCGGACATGTTGTTGTCGAGCTCAGACAGTATCTCCCTTAACACCTCAGTCGTTATATAACCGTTTCCTGAATGAAAAATTGTTCGTATTTTAATACACCGAAATATTGTAATATTTCCACATAAATAAGCCATTATATCTCCGCCCGTACAATATATAATATTATTATATAGACCGTTCGTTTCGCACCTTCTTTGTCGTATAACCTGAAAGCTTCTCTGAGTTCGGTTTTGATCGCTTCCGAGTCCTCTTCCTCCTCGGTCATAAACTTTGCCGCCAACGTACAAAAGTCGTCAAACGATAGTGTGCCCGTCCCTATACGAAATTAAAACGACAATTTAATGAACTATATAGGTTCAACAATAATACAATTATAATAAATATTGAATTGTTCGTGTACAGTTCAGTTGGGATAATTATTCATAATTCATATTAAATACGACTAACGTAACGATCGAGCCCCCCGAAATCGACACGCTTTCCGACGATTTCGGCTACAAAGCCACGACGGGAATATCTATATTTGTTCGCCGCACGAGGCCGTCATCTATTGTGCTATATTTGGCCAACAATGGGCGCTGGAAAATACGCGCAAAACGTATATATATACTCTAATATTATTATTAGAACAACCAGCATTATATAATAATAGCATACAATACGGTTTTAACAATACTTTAATGGTAATCGTTAAAATATATATATATATATATATCGAAAAATACTGGGGGGCACAGGATGATTCCTTAAAATTAAGTACAATATTCAACGTTCATTGTGTCAAGGATCTTTACCTTTTTGATGCGTTTTCAATAAAAGAGCTTAAACTTGTTTCGAAAAGAAAAAAAAAATAGCCTACAATATAATATACGGGACATATTATTATAATATTACGATAATAGATTATTACTTGGCCATTGTATATATAGTGCACACGACCTATAACTGTATTGTTACCTATTGAAATACCTACTTAAAAATGTTCATTCACAAACATATTATTTTTGGAACGAATTAAAATATATAACAATAATTCGTCAAAAACGTCCATTACCGTTTACCGTTTTAAACCTTATTTCCCGATTTCTACCGAAGAAATATACCTATACCTACACGTATATAAACCTGATAACGGTACGTTGTTCTGTGGGTAAACTATTTTCAAAATTTCCAAGGTCTGAGATAGGAAGAAAATAACCGTATTGTACATCACATTTCCTATCCATCAACTTTTTATCAAACGCTTTGCGTTCAAGCTATCCATTATATATTAATCACGGGACTTGTTCAAACATCGAACAATTTATAATTTTCGTGAAATTGCAAGTGTATTGATGAAAAATAATATTCTGTTAACTCAATTATTTGCCCATAATCAGGTTTTGTGTGAAAAATTAGAAGGTTATTATGTACCTATTCTCTTTATATTTCCAGCTTATAATATCCATCTATTATCCAGCATAAATGTAATTTATTAATTTACATTTTAATGTAATTTTTTTGATATTTTCATAATATTTTTAATGGTTTCATACTTGGTTCGGAGAATATATGTTCCTGTTTTATAATTTATTGGTGAATTCCATTTATTGGTAAGGCTGTTCAAATATTAATGTTTGATAAAATATTATGCTGGATAACAATTTTAATCATTAAGTTAACTTTTTTTTTTAATCACTCCAATGATTTTGTATTTGTATTATATTAAATTTATGACTGGAAACAAGATGAATATTATAATAAAATAACAAATTTAAATATTCTAATAATAAGTCTGACAATACATTAATAAAGGAATTATTATAGTTCTTTAACTTTAGACTTTTAAAATTCAAAACGAACCCTGTTGAAAAAAATAATATGTTGAATTTACGTTAAAAACTAATTAATTAATTAATAAAAAAAGTACAAGGTAGTCCATTGAAATAAACGTTAAAATTAACTCAACTTGAAATATTTTTCAATTATTAATAACATCATCCACAGAATAATGACTTTTTTTTATCTTATCACCAATATTTTTTTTACAATTAAAATATCTTCAAAACATTTACAATATTTGTATTTATAATGTAAAAAAAGATAAGATCAAAAAAATGATAAAACACTATAGACGCTAATTGCTTTTATGAACTAATAAAATTATATTATTTTCTTTAATTGAATATCATTAACAGCAATATTATTTTAGTATAGGTACAGAAATTCAAAGTAGGCATTAACGGTTTAAAGTTAAAGTTTAGTAATTTTTTTTTTTTTTTTTTTATTAAACTTAAACTAACTAATCTATTAAACATTGTGTATTAATTTCAAATCTTAATACAGTAAAAAAAAAAAAAAATCAATGAGTCTAATTTTAGTAATATAGGAAAAAAAATAACTGCTCAGATTTGCAAGACCGCGTGTTTATAAATTAAGTTATTCTAAATAAATGTTATAAAAATATTAATATAATACCAAGTTTCTTAGCACTATATAATATTATATAGGTATGCACGAAAAATTATTGTAAAAGTTATAAATGTGTTTTATCCGCTTTATGATTCTACAAATTAATAGAAATGTCGGAATAAACGTTAAATATTTAATAGTTTGTAAACGTTTGTAAAAGTTCGCCTATAAATTTCAATGCATTTTAAAACAATGTCAAAATAACATAACTAAATAAATAGGCAGTATTATTTAAAAACAAAAATAAAAATGCTTATTATAACTTTGTTGTTCATTAAATACTTATACGTAATGATTGTTATATGTATTATACATAATTCGTCAATAGAATAAATTTTTTAATCTTTTAGACTACTAAAACGCAAATACATTTAGATACGTATATAGTAAGTAATAATTAAAATAGTTGAACATTAAGTTTTAACAATGTACTTGTGTATATTTATATATTATATATAAACAAAGTTCTGTATTGAAAACTCTTAATGATTCGATTTAATTAAGACTATAATTTTTTATTTAATGATTTATACCTCTTTAAACTATTATCCAAATATATTATATACCTACCAACGCCATGTAATATAATATAATATTATATATTAGAGACCTGCACGGGCCGAATTTTTTTGGATCGGCCACTCCACTCGGCCCGACCACTTCTCATAAATTCCCGGCCCGACCCAAGAACTTTTCATGAAGTCCGGCCCGGCCCAAAAATAATATTTCTAAATTTACCCGACTTTAAACAAACACTTTTAGTTTTAAGAAAGCCTGGCCAAGCCCGAGTAATTATCATTAAACACATCCCGAACGAAAAAAAATCTCAAAAATTTTCCATCTTGATTATAAACAAGAATAAATAAGATGAATAATAGTATAATATACTTATCAGATTAATTTGAACATATTGCAGTATAAATATAGGACCCTATATATATATATATATATATGAAATTTAAGTTTATGTATTCGTTTCAATGAACTCAATTTAGAGTAAAGATTAATTTTCATAGGTCCGGGTAAGCAGAGGCCAAAATAGAAGGGGAAGGATAGATTGATCCCCGGGTGTACAATTTTCGTGAGGCGTAAAATATTTGAAGGCCTATTATTATAATAATTATAATATACCTAAATATCTTAATCAGTGCTGGCACAAGGGGGGGCTAGGTGTGCCCCTGCACCAGGCCCCGTAAAATGTATTTTTTCGTTAATTCACGCAAGGCGCTGCAAATTATACGAATGAATTTTTTTATTATTTTTTTTATTTATTTTTTTTGATTATTTAAATTTTTAACGAAGTATTGCCAATTTGCATATATTTTTATAAGGGATACGCGTTTATCTCGTTTTTCGATTTTTTTTGGTGAAAATTTCGAAAAATCTATGGATGGCCATTGGTCTATGATAGTGCGAAATGTTAACGTTTTTTCCGGCCATCAAAAACCCTAGTTTCGTCTCTGTAAGTATAAGCCACAAAGTACAAATAACAAGTAATTAACAAACGTTGACTTTCATATTTATCAAAAAGATTTTTAACATCATAGTCGTTATAACATTATATGTATTATTAATGCAAATTCAAAACTCAAAGATGAAATAGAATCTTATGTATAATAACAAAAACGATTTTATACAATATAAATATAGACAAATGATAAATATTTACTGTTTGCAATTATGAATTTCATACGATTGTAATATAAAAATGTAATTTAATTTAGAAATTTTTTACTTTTGCAATAAATTGTATATAGGTATTACGTATATAATAGTAGATAGAAAGTTTTCGTGAGAGATCTTTTCTCATAATTATTATGAACAATATTACAATTTTTATGTACTTACCATCAATAGTCATAAGAGTTTAAAAACTTTCAACATTTTTTCGAACTCAGAAGTTGATAACTTTTTTTTTGTAATAACTTTAACCACTTTTCTTTTATTATAAACATAAAAAAATAAATATCTATTTTTTTCAATATATTTTTTATTTGTTATATAATTTTTTGATATTTTTAAATAGTTTTTATGTACATTTTGAGTTTTTTTTAATAATAATCGACCATTGTTTAACGGTATACCTACTAATATTATGTTAATATACTTTTACAATTGTATTCATATATTATATCCAATATTAAAAAAAATATATATATATATATATAATATATATATTTAGGTACCTATAAATGTGTTAAAAAATAAAATAGTGTAGAATAACTTATTTGCAATCAATTATTTTAATTTTTAAATAATTTTTTTGAAACTTTTTATACATCAAATTTTTAAATAATTATTTTTCATTATTTAATTATTTTTAGATGCATTATGTATAGGGACTGAACTTCTGAGATCGCCCGGTGGATATAATACTGAATACCTAATATATTGACCGTAAATTGATTAAAAATAGATATTATATTTAATTTATGCCTATACGACGCTATGTATAGGTATATATTATATTGCGTATATTATGTTTTAACTATAAGACGGTTGACAGATAGATAATTTTTATTTTGTGATCCATCACTAAAAATTTGAACTCTCTACACTTAACATGTAAATAATATTCCTTACATAATATCAGACTACGTACGCAGAAGCCTTCGCCTATTGTTTATAATCGACCTTCCTTTCGAATGCTATTATTTCACCATATATAGAGCACACATACTATATAGTAGGTATCATATACATTTTAAGGGTTATCTCTCCCTGCAGTGATTTGTTGTCTTTACATAAACATAAGCATGACATTTCGTTTTAATTTATAAGACTAATTAATTATTTCTATAAAAAAAAATACACATATTGTTAAATAATATTTTTTTTTTTTTTTAGAAATTAACACCTTATATTATGTTATATATTATAAATATTTTATTTTGAAATTGATATGTATTTTGAGATAGAAATATTTTAGAGATTTAGAATTTTTATATTTAGATTTAGGATTACCGGATTTAATTATTTCTGATTTGAAGTATTGGTTTGCAGGAAATCGTGGTTTCCATTACTGGTTTTTAATTTGTTTTGGTAGATCTGATATTGAAAATCAATACTCAATGCATTGGTCATTAACTTTTAATTATACTTGTATCTCTACAGTTTCCGAATAGTTTAAAAACCCAATTATTTATTATTTAAATTCTGAGTGGAGCTAAGGGTTTTACAATGATATTTTAAAATTGTTTTTTTTTTATTTTCTGTGAGCAACTTTTCTACCAGAAGGCTTGATCTATACCTTAAATATGTACCTATTTTTCGATAGAACTTTTTTTTTATCGAAAAAGTATTTTAAATAGGATGCTTTTAGATTTTTTTTATTAATAAATTACACAAGTACAGTACTATATATTGACCTGATAAAATTGTACAAGTTGTTTTTCAATTCTGGGTTCTTTCTAACAATTAGATATCTTACATTTGTTAAGTCTTTAAATTGTTTTACTACTATAGTACTATACTAGTCTCAACATTTTTTTATTTTTGATATTCGCAACTAAAAAAATTTCTTGAGGGTTTTATAAGGGTATAAAAATGTTTAATATGAGGTTTCATAATGGTTTTATAAGTGATAGTTTCAAATTTTGTTTGGGTATATTGTCGCTATATATATAGGGATAGGCAATTATACTATATTAATATATAGGGAAAATAAGAATATTAGATAAAGGTCAATGTGGAAAAGGTTAAGCCTGGTAAAAATGAACAAGAGTTGGTAATGGACAGAAATAAAAGGCAGGAAATATGTTAGACCTTAGGTTGTGTACTAAAGAAGAAGTAGACGGTTGATAATAAGTAATTAATTAATTATTTATTATATGTATTTATATGATTGACCTCTTTATAGAAATACAAAAAACAAATAAAATACTAATTAATAAATTTAAGAGAATGCCACACTCTCAGTATAGATATTTTTTAAAGAAATTTTAAGAAAAATGAAAATTTTACAAATAAAAAAATTTAAATATATTTTAAAAGTAGCCTATAAAGAGTCCTATGTCCGTCCATACTACTTTTTATTGTTATGTAATCACGAAATTTGTTCAGACTATTTTGCAAAAAAACAAACAAATAGGTATAGGTACTTTAAAATAGTTTTAGAGTCAAAACACCTATTACAATATATTTAAAGGATAATATTTCGGACACGATCTCATAGGATTTTTAGTATATATATATAGCATGTTCAAACATTTTTTATTTTATTTTTAGTTTTTTAAATCGCTCTAACTTTTTATAATTAGTATTTTTCGAATTTCTTTTGAGATCGTTTTTTAAAATGTTGTTTTCTATGTATATTTTAATATATAGGTAGGTAGGTTTTTGAGCTCTAAAATCTCTTTAAGAGGTTATTTGGTTTGTTTTTCGTGAATTAAAAAAAAAAAAAAATTGTAGGTAGTTTTAGGTATATAAGTAAATTATTTATCAACGTTTTTAATGATCATAAATTAATTTATAAACCACACTAATTGGATATTTTAAGTGCAGTCCTTTGATAGTGGTTATCTAACCTAGCCTCTCGATCGGGACAAATCTGGAAACAATTAGTTGGTACATTTTCAAGGTGTAGGTTTTAATTGATAAGACGAATTTTTTATTTATTTTTTTTTTTTGCTTATTAAATTACCTTTGGGATATTCCTTATTTTTATTTATATAGAATAAATTGATATAATATATAGGTGTACCATAATATAATTATATAATTATAATTACTATACATTAAGTCAACATGAAAGTATCGAAAATTGCTCGGGTTCGTTTAATTACATATATATATATATATAGGTAATATTGAATTACCCATTACGTATAACATAATTACGAGTCAGAATTTACGACTGATTTTAATATCATATAATATCTGTATATAGTACATATAATATATACAGTGCGGAAACACAGGAATAAAATTTAATTGCAAATTTTGATTCACATTCATTAACGATAATAATCAATGGGAAATAAAGTGAGTAAGTATATGTATACGATGCCGTTCGTCGTAGTGCAGGATAAACTTGTATAGATTTACTCTAATAAATGAAAATGACGTCGGTACAGTGTACGGAAATCTTTAAATGTTTATAATATATTCTCGCTGGGCTTTGCAGTTTACCCGACCAAAAACAAATGAACCGAATTCCAGGCATTAAACAATGGTCGTGTTTAAACCGTGAAAGAATTTAAATTGATTTTCTAGAGGATATGCATTTTTAATTGTCACATGATTTAATTGCAAATATTTTCTAGGTGTTTCTAAATTAAATTTACAGATTGCAAAACGCCTACATATAGGCGGAGTACATTTAAAGCTTTTACTCGAGTAACAATATAATATACATATTATGTACCTACATATATTTTTTTGTAATTTTTTTTCTAATGAACATTTTTATACATTTATATTTTTTTTAAGTGTGTTTTTTTTTTTAAGTCAATATTATATACACACATTTTGAACGAGAAAAGCGTATAAATTTTAAGAAAATTTAAAAAACAAAAGGTTTTTATTATAAAACTTCATTCGTCGTACATGTATATACAATATATGATAGGTATATTGTCTATATAATGTATATTGCAGTATTGTTTTTACCCTCTCGTATTCGTGTATTTCGGAGAATATTATTTATAGACAGATACTTAAATACCATTAGGATAATGAAAGGATTCTATTGTATATAAATATATATATATATGTATTTATTTACTTTTCGATCGAAAAACACTTTAAAAGTATTGCAAGATATTTTAAGCTCGTTGAGTTAGTGAATTTGTTTTGAAAATAGTGACCGAAACTCTACTTTAAAAATACAATTATTTCGTGGAAGAAAAAAAAACAATTAAATGGAAAAAATATTACACTTAATTCCGCTTTGGAACAATATGGAAAAACCATTGTAACAAATAGTTAAAGTTTAATTTCTTAGAAAACGTTTAAATATCCGAAAATATGGTTTGTTATAAATATTCACATAATGTGAAATAAAAACTAAAAATCAAATGATTCAAAAAATAGATTATAACTCGTTCCATGTTTGAATATAAACTACAAATTAGATAATAAAAAAAATAATAATAATAGTCAAATGTTTAAATTAATCTAATTAGTCGAAAAAAAATAAAAAAGGGTGTATTTGTAGGTTAATTGCTAGAGATTAATTTAAAAATTTTAAAGGTTTTAATAAATAGCTAGCTAACTATTATTAAAATTCAAAAAGAATATATTTTCGAAGACATTTAAGAACTTTTTTTAATTTTTCCAAATACGTCTTGCAACACTTTATTTACAAGTATGAACAACCTTAGTTTTAACATTTTTAAAAACTATTACATTTTCAGGAAAATATTTTGATGAAAAGCCAAACGAAAATGTACGAGTTGTTGAATTTGTTTTTTTAAATAACTATAAAAAATCTTAAAAAATTAATGTATTTCAGTCACTTATTCATTACATTTTTTTAAAGCTTATGTAAATATAAATATTTTTCTTGCTTATCAATATTGAACAAAATTAATATTCGATATAGGTATATTTGTTTTTACTGTTAGATGATACCATATATTATTACTATTTTTGTCATTAAAACCATATGAACTTTGTAAGCACTTTAATATAAAATAAGTGAAAAATACGATTACCTATACAAACTTATTTTTAAAAACTAAAGAATTCTAAAAAAAATAATTAAATTAACCCTAGTAAAAACTTTACCATACATTTTTTTTCTAAAAATTACATTTACAAAATGGCTATTTTGTTTTTTTAAACAAGTATTTTAATTACAGCACAAGAGTGTTATCATTATTATTAAAACAAATCCAAGAATAAACTTTAAATATTGAATAGAATAAAAGTTATTACGTTTGTTAAATAGTCCTATAAATTCCATTTTATGTTGTTAGGTATCTATCATTTGTATTTTATGTTTGTATTTCTAAGTTGTCTATAAATTGATGATAATAACTAATAAGAAAAGCTAATTCAAGATTTAAATTGAAAATTTTTTATGCTCATATCCTCTTAAAAATATGTTATATCTTAGTAAAAACAGTAACTATACAACTTAAAAGTTAACGTTTGATTTAAAGATAATTTTTGAGAATAACTTATAACACAATTTTTATTTTTTAGCTTTTAAGCTGGTGATTTTCCATCCTTGACAATATATATCTAACAAACTGTCTATTGTACGGTTTTAAATTACATCCAGCGAGAAAACGCTGAAGAATCATTCATTGAATAACCGTGAACTATGGTAAATCACGTTTATGCAGATTATAATTTGGACCTGATAAATAATATTTTAACGACGATTCTGCTCATGAAAGCTATGTCTGATGACGTATTTCAAAATGGTATTAAAAAAATATCAATCAACAAAACTAACCATTAAAAAAAAAAAAAAAAAAAACTATCGGAAGCAATTGCAAAAAAAAATATAAAAAACACTGCAAGTAAGATCTGCAAGTTTAAATATTACAGTAGTTTATAGTGTGAATAAACAGTATTGTATTTTCAATCGTAACCGGACTTGTTTAAAAGGTATGTAAATTTTTACCCCGTGCTTGGGATTTCATCTACGAATTCGGATTAAGGTTACCCGAAAATACCGTGGAGTTATTCCCGATCCGTCAAAAACAGTGTCGCCAGAATCAATCGTTGTTACAAAAATATATGCATATAGAATTGAGAACCTAAGTGGATTTTTTAAAAAAAAAATTAAATTTACCGTATAATATAGATACAACGAATTTCAGTCTGGTAGATTTACACTTATATTTTATATCGTTTGTTATTTATAATATATCCTGAAGGATAAACGGAGAACATGATATAACATAACGCTATTATTCTCATACAGCGTAGGTATTCGCGTTTTGTTTCGTAAAAAAAAAAATCGGAAAAAATTCCTCGGGTATTTGTTAATAGCTGGTGCAGTATACACACATAGTTTAGGGCTTACTAGAAATACTTTCTACCGACAATGTATAGTATAATATTATATAGTTCACGATATCTTTCGTAACAATGGCCATATATCAATTAATTCATGAAACATATTTTACACGAGGGGTATCTTGAGTAATACTGATATAATTACAAAATTACAATAGTACAATTGTATCATATCGTATATGAATAGAAACATGTGTAAATTTGTATCCACATGAATATGTATTTTAAGTCACATATTTGTTTAAATATAGTTACTAAAGTAATATGTACTACACAATATTAATATTGATGTACCTGTACTCAAAGATGTACAATATATTATAATAGTTCTTCATGAAATTACCAACTCGTATCGGTTTTATAGTATTGAGATAGTAAATTATTATATTCAAAGGACCTTCAAGTAAAAGTGAATACGTAACAAACTATTGCGGAAAACAGTTTTAAAATATTACTTGACTTTAAAATTATAAATGTTTTTTT
Source organism: Pemphigus obesinymphae (assembly GCA_025469235.1). Classification (NCBI taxonomy): domain Eukaryota; kingdom Metazoa; phylum Arthropoda; class Insecta; order Hemiptera; family Aphididae; genus Pemphigus; species Pemphigus obesinymphae. Next base: position 10,350 of record JAIPRL010003134.1, on the reverse strand, counting down.
TTTTTTTTTAATCAAGTCGAGATAATTTAATTATATTCAGTAGTATGTAAAACAATGTGCCCACGATGTATTTTAAGAATAAAATATTAAATAAGTAAATTTAATTACGATTAAAATATAACGAACTCTTCAGAATCATTATCGTTCACATTCCCTACAATCGATGGTGGCCGCAGGAGAAGCGAAGAGGACCATGCCTCCATTAATTTGGAAAACCATATTTATATCGAGGAAAAAAATTTAGAACAATTAAGTAACAATAAGACAAGTAAACTTTTTTCTGATCGTTTCGAATAAATCAATAAATACTATATATTTATAATGCCCATCTAGACGCGTCTAGTTCAACAAATTCAGCGCAAAAAAAAAAAAAAAAGTTTGGGCTTACCATGTGTTGTCGCATTTAAATAATTGTTGGTCACACTGTGGCAATTTAAATGTGTCTGAATTTGTTACTTTGAATTGTATGTTATTTTCACCATATTATCAAAAATAACGTTTGAATATCACTTAAAATGATTATAATTCTTCATAAAAAATATGAAAATAGGGTGTTAATAAGCCAGATAAACATTTGAAATATAATAAACAACACGTACTAAATCTGGTGCGACTTACTTAAGAACTTTTTGAGTTTAGATTGAAATTTAAGTAAGTAACTAAAATTATTTCTAAAGATCATTATTTGTTGACGAAAACACAGGCAAATCCGTATTTTTTAAATATTAAAAATATTTATAGATTCTAGGTTCAATAAATAAAAAAAAATACTAATGTTCGTGAATTTATTGGTATACCATACATTTTATTATATAAGTACACTCTTCTTGAAAATTAAAAATAAACATGCTATAAGTTTTGCTTTATAAAATTGTTTTTTCTTCTTCTGAATTTAATAAGTAGATTTTCACTGAGTCCTACAAATATTTTGTTCTTAATGTTATTTTATGATTTAGGATAAATTTTAAAATGTGTAATTGTTTTAATTTCGCCCCCACTCTGAGTAATCATTCTGCGGGCTTCATTTCCTATAATGTGTAACGTGAGGCTTGTATAGATTATGAAAATTTAAAAAAAATAAAGTTAATAAAATTAAAAATTAAATTAATTAAATTAGATAGTAAATATTAAAATTAATTAACTAGTTGAATTAAAGTTTAAAAAACTAACACCACTGGACTATAGTTCACGCACACTTTTAGATGTACTCACATATACATTATAACACGTCATAAAACTTTACATTAAATTTTAAAACCATATATTCTAAAAAGTAAATAACAGTTAGAAAAATATAAAAATGATAATATTAAAATTTAAAAAAAAAAAAACACAATATAAAAAAGGTATGAAAAATTCACACTACAAATTAAATATCTAAACATTGACCACGTATTCTTACCACAAGTAACAATATATATATATATATATATTAACTTTAATTTAATTCTGTAATTTTTGATTTAAAAGAAAAACCTTCTGAAAAAGCTCAATACAAGTTTAAAGTTCCACTAAAATCAAAAATATTAAAATATAAAAAATAAATGAAGATGCAAATACGAATATATTCGAAATAAAATATACACTATAAATATATGCTTGAAACACATTTAATACCTACAAAGATATACGATAGGCTCCTGTTTTCTATTACACAAAAAAAACTAAAAAAAAATTAGGAAAATTAATCATAATCCTAACCTTACATATTCTTAAAAATTAAATTATACAAATTATATTTAAAATATTTTAGTTTTATATTGATATTATAGAATTGGTTAAGTATGATATAGGTATATACAGTTTTTTAAATTGAATAGTCAATCCTAAATGAAACTTTCAAATCGTAAAATAACAGTTTGATTATTGTAATTGTGTAATATATTTTTGTTTATTTGAAGATTTGTATATTAACTTATAATGTTATTTATAAGTTATGACACTAAAAATAAACAAGTGGGCTGAAGTGGGCGAATTATTGATTTCATCAGAATATAATAAAATATATTTGTATTGTTATTATTATTTATTATCACCTTATTGTGTATATATTTTTTTAGGAATCTAAATTCGATTATAATAAGTACCTACTCCATGGCAAGTTAAATAACTAAGTAAATACGACAAGCACAATTCTTCTAACATAATAATACACTTATTTTATATTTAATTTGTATTTATTTAAATCCAGACATTTTTGTTTATATAAAATATATTATATATTATTGATATAATATATTACCTATAACACTTATAAAATTGGTATATTTAAAAAAAAAAAATCTTAGTTCTACTTATTTTTTATTTTCTACATTATTTGGATTTTAATTTTTAGTTGGTAAATAATACATAATATATAATTGTACATAATATATATAAATCTATATTTTAAAGTTTATTCAATGACGCAACTTATATATAAATAAGTTTATATAATGTATTTAATGCAGTTTTTGTTTGTAAATTGAATGTAAATAATCAAAAAGTATATTCATTAATATTTGAATGTAAGTTTTTGTATAAATGTGATTGTTTAATTTAATTTTTAATCTTTTTTATTATTAATATTTATTATTACCCAAATTGTGCATGTTTATTTTACGATTTTAAATTTCTTTATCAAAATAACACATATCTACAATTTTATACTTTATTTAATTTTTTTAAATATTAAAAATTAATATTTTTATTTTTATAAAAATTAAATTTTAAAAATAATCATTATTCTTTTAGTTGTAGTGTGTAAGTTAATATTGTCCAAAGGTAAGCATTTCAGTTAAAAACAAAAATTTAGTTGAAAAGTTTATGTTTTTTTAATATCATCCAGTTTAGTTAACTTTAATTTGGAATAGTAAACTATTTCCATGAATTATATTTCAATCAAAATTGAAATAAAATATCCAATTATTATAAAAGAATAGTTTATTATATTTTTTTAAACAACTTTATAGACTCATATTCGAATTTTTCTAACGGAATTAATCGATTTGGCGATAAATTAATTGAGCTAACGTATACGGTGACCGTAAATATTAAGTAACCTATAGGCACAAAATAAAATATAATATGTACCTATGCAATGTTTATTTTGGTGTATTCGCTGGGAGGTCCTTTGCGTATAATGTATACTATAATAAACCCGAAGGTCCTGTCGTGTTGCATTATTGGATTTGAGTAAATTGTGTAACATTAATCTAATTTACTAAATCGGACTACTTTTACATAATATAATATATAATGGCAGTCGCACGGAAAATAATAATACGGCCAAGTTACCCAGTCTTATAAAAAAAAAATTAAAAAATACTTATAAGAAGTATTGAAGTATTAATTGTATGTAAGAATGTATTTAAAACAACTACCTATATTATATCACTTTATCCCATTAATGTATTTAAATACAAATACTTTATAAGTACCTACCTATTTTTTTTTTTTTTTACAATTATTTGCATGACTTTACATAAAAAAATGTAATTCATTCAAGGCTCGGAACTATTTTTTTTTTTTTTATGAATGAGTATACTTTTTTTTTTGTACCCATATGTTAATGTGAGATTTTGCAGAGCGTAGAGAGGAACGACGTTTTTGTTTTCCAATTATGTGTTTTTATTCTATGTTTCTATGTATATATATTTTACTTTTCGTGTATAAAACGTAATGATAGAAACTATTTGTATCCTACTTCCTATTTTGTTTACCAAATGACACCTTAGGTAATTGTCCAATAGATAGAGCAGTTCTCAAAGTGAGACCATGAATATATTTAACTATTACATTTCTTTTCTCATTTTACTGAAAATCAACTTTTTAAATACGTATGTATTTTGGGAGCTGGAGAGGGTATAACCATTGTCGAATATTCTTGCAGTTTTTGGAGAAAATATTATTAGGATGTATGCACTGTGAAAAAGTTTTCAAATACTTTTACTACTGCGAGAGTGAATATAATTATTAGTATAATTATAGATTAAGTGCAGTGTACATAGACAGCCCACGTCAATGGTAGAAATGGAAACTAGAGATTTTTTTGTAAATAGATGGCGTACTATATAAACATTATATCTGATTACGCTAAACTCCGAGTTATGGCTTAAAATAAAAGTGGAAACAATAGACTATTACAAGTAAAACAACATACTAAAACAATGCCATCTATGAGGAAAATTGCTTTGCGTCCAAAAATGAACTTAGTTGTGTCTTTTTTGTTTTCCAATATTCAGCATTACGTTATGTATACATGTACATTTTATACACATATCATAATATATAAGCGTTCTTACCTCGATGGTCGATTTCGGATACGATTTTCTTGACGGTTCCAGGATCAGTAGCGTGACCCAACATGTCCAAAATGGTGTTTATGTTATCACACGTAATTTGACCTTTTTTCTCTGTGTCAAAGGTATCGAAAGCTTTTCTCAAAACTTTGGGATAAAAAAAAATCGTATGAAAATAACAGATAATATAAAAAATGCTACTAAATCAACGCAGATAAATATACTTACTTTTTAATTGATCTTTACTCAGTGATATGCCTTCTGAGAGATCTGCGGTGGGTGGAGGAGGAGGATCCATCCACGACTAAAACATAAAATTACAAACATAAGAACGAAAAATAAATATATTTTTTTATATAGCATTACATAATTTGCAGAACTTTTCAAAATGTATCTAAAGATAATCGCATATTTACTCGAATATGTTGAACATTGTTGAGCACGTTTGGAATTGGTTAGAGCTCTCATTTTAAATTATCTAACTTCGTGATGCAAAATAAAAATCTTAACATTACGATTTAATTTAAGACTTACGTCCAGAACGCGTACGTTGGAGTTACGCATTGCTACAGTCTAATTGGAATTGGCTAAAGTCCATTTTTAATTTATTTAATTTTTAATTTTTAACTAATAAGAATTATTCAAAAATTACTACATGGACTTATTTGATATTGTTGGAATTTGTTGGGTCAACATTACAAAGCTCAGAGTTAAATCAATGGAATAAGTTCTACAAATAATGTAATTCCAAATTCACATAAATAATTTTTTGGGCGTCTATATAAAAACTATATCGTATAATTTACACATTAAATTATCAAATACATTCCCATAGTTATCATTAAATATCGAATAGTTTATCCTATTGTACACAATATACAGTATATTGTTCAGTAAATTATCAAATAGTTTGATAATAATCGATTAGTTCAACTAACAACTATTTTCAAAACCAGTGAATCATCTTCTTTTCATTATTTTAATACGCAAGATTTGTATATAAAATGTTAAGTATTCACTTTTTCTTATAATTTTATTACTATAAAATATAAAAAAATGTACGTATGTTGAGTCCCTTTATTTTTTCAGGTTACATTTTAAATTGAAACTAATTGTTAAATTTATATTTTTTTATGTTCATGTCGTGTTTTAAAATGAATTATTTAATGAATTTAGTACGCACAACATATTTTAATTATTAAAATGGATAAATTATAAGGCTTTAATCAAAAAAATAAAAGAGCCTATAATAATTTCATATTTAGATAGTATTTAAATTATCTAATACATGACAAATTTCATAAAATGTAAGTATTATTCTATGTTTAGATTGTTTTAAACATGACACGGTTAATGGAATATTATTAAACCATTTTTTTCTCAACCTGATAATATACTTTGTCAAATATGCTTTAAAGACGACACCACACAATTTTTAATACTTATACATAGACAATATTATCCAAATTTTAAAAAATTTTAAGTCGACCAATTGAAAAAAATTCATTTATAATACGTCCCATGCAAATTCCATTTTTTTAAATGTGTTGAACAATCCCAAAATAATAGTCTAAAAACATTTCCTCGTACTTCGTACTTATTGTAGTGTAATCGTAAATATAAATCCTATTAGTAGGTACCCAATAAAATATAAGAATTGTATCCGTAAAAAAGTAATTATATAATGACCAATCAATGAAAATTGTAATATTAATAAACAAAAAAAGTTTTTAAAAAGGAATAAAATGTTCTTCTCTTTTGAGTGACATGAAAATGATTGGTAGACGTCCATTGCACAATCACAATATATTTATGAAGGTCAAAATCTTTTTTCCACGGCATGAAATATTCAAAACTGTCATTACAAATTATAAAAATATAGCAAGTTGTCCATAACCCGATAAGTTAAGTAATAAAAAAAAAATATGGATTACATTAGAAGTTAATACTTTAATTTGCATTAAATAGTACATACGTACATTAAGAATAATGGAATTTACTTAATAAAGAGTTGAAATTTGAAATTACCCGGAAAAAAAAATACCAAACTGAATTGTGGAAATTTTCCAAATATTACGTATATTTTCGAAATAATAGTATAATGTTCCAAAATGTTGAAAAAAAAATTATTGTACTCGTCCGTAAAACCCCGAGAATCTCGATTATATCTTATTGATCGAATTTTCCTTGACGACACGATAGTATAGGTAAATAATATGATAATAATAACTATTGATAAGTTAACAAACGTGAGTGTTTGAACTAAATTCCGATTTTTAACACGGTAATCTTGTAAATACTCGTTATGAAATATAGGCATATATACATTCGAAACGACTTACCATTTTTGATTTTCGTTTGATTCGGTCTTGGAGGAAAATAAAAATATCGTATACACCGAATGTGTGGTTTGTATCACCTGAGAGTCCTAGGTAACAATGGCGAGTGCGGACGTCCACAAGTAGACGATCTAACGCGATTTATTTATAGCTATAATTTACCTTTCGATACACATTTAAATGACATGAGGCCAATTAATAAAACTCAATTGCACTTTGATCGGATGGCACACGACATTTTTAGCACTGTTTTACGCGCGCGTGTGTGTGTGTGGGGGGGGGGGGCACATATATTTTTACATCCGTTCGGCACGCAATTTCATTAGTAGGCCAACTCGTGTCGGTATATATATATATATATATATATATATTATATTATTTATACATAAGTATGTATATTATTTCAATTCGCGAGAATAACAACGAACCGTAATTTATTTGCATAACGGAATCAAGTATATTACTCAATATGAGTACAAGTACATATCGCGTACATCAGTTCAAAGTGTTTTTAATAAGTACATTTCTATAGGTATAATATACGTATAAACGAATTGCTTCGAATTTTAATAAAAAACATAATAATAATAATTATTATTATTATATTAAATCATCAACACCACCTCGTGTTAAGACGAATGATGTAAAATCATAAAATATACGTAATATTTTATTTATAATACGTATATTTACACTGCAAAAGCGCATATAATATAAATAAAACTCGATTTCTTGTGGGTGGCGACCATATATATATATATATATATAATATGAAAAAGTAAATAGGTACACATAGTTTTTCGAACTTTAGTTGTTTTTTTTTAAAAAAAAAAACTCGTAAATAGTCACGAATTTTATTGCTTATAGTAATCGCCCAGAAATATAATTTAAAAAAATACGCACAAATAACAATTATGTATTTTATTAAATTATATCATATTATATACGTATATGAAATCGCGATCGATTTGTGTTTTATAGTAATATGTTAATTTTTAAAAATTAACTGGCGTATCTTTGAACTTCTACAATAAATAATAATGCAAAATTATGTAAGAAATCCAAAAAAAAAAAAACCTTTTCATAATTTCCGATTTCATTTAACGAAAAGTAAAATAATCTATTTTGAAACCTACAGTTATTACACTAATAAATAACTATAAGTGCAGGAATTAAAAATGTTATTTATTGTAATAAACCATATTTAAAATTGCACAACCTTTACTTTATATTTTTAAAAACCAAAATCGGTACCGAAACATTTCAATTATCTTTTAATAAAACCGAAATTTAAAAACTATAATTTCCGCTTGGAACTTTTATAATCTTAGTGGTTCCGATTCCAGTTTAGGTTTATTAAATAGTTAACTTTCTGAGTTCTTATTTTGTTCTCGGATTTAAAGAACTATAACTTTGATAGGTCCCCGATTTAAGTAAAATTAGATATTCTTAAGTACATAAGTATACACAAATCAAATTTTCGAGATGTAAAAAAGATTAACGATACGAGTAGTGATAAGACACTATATATAGATTCTATTTTCTGCACGAAATAAACACTGTACTCTTAGTTCGTGATTTTCTGTAATACTTTATGATATTATTTTACCGGTTACCTCATATATAGTGAACCTAATAGAAAGCTTATAATCGTAAATAATAATAACTTATATATGGCAGCAATATCGTTATCGCATTTTATCATAATTCATATACCACGTGCTTAGATAATATTAATGTTGAAAGCTGAAAAGAATGATATTGTATCCGATATGAGTTTCGATATACGTTCTTAAAAACAATACTATTTCAATTCCAAGATTTTCAAAAGCTTCCGGTTCCAATACCGGATATAAACATGTTTTTTTATAATCCTTTGGATTAAGAAGACATTATTAAGTTACCTTAAGAAAATGTATTTATACATTATACATATATTTATAAGTATACAATTATAGAGACTAGAGAGCAAAGATATTGGATATAGGTACTATATAGGACTATATATAGGTATTATATTATAATATAGTATCTATTATTCAAAATAATATATATTATAATCAACTATGTATCTATAGTTTTGAAATATAATCATATATAGAAATAAAGATGGTTAAAAAAATACAAAATAAATTAACTCAAATAAACTTAGTTATCGATTAGGTAAATCAAAAACATACGGTAAATATATAATAGTACTACACTATTATTTGTTGTATTATTAATATTATAATAAAATTATAATAATTAATAGTTAACACAGAAAAATTTTCAACAGGTAGCTTAGTTTAAAGTTAAAATGGAAAAAAGATAGGTATTAACTTAATTTAGTTACAAAAAGTTTATTGTGTTTATTTTCCATTCAAAAAATAATAAAATTAAAATTTACGATGTGTACGTAATAAATTTTACATTTTTAAACGCTATAAAACTTTTGCCGCACGCCGGATGGGAAAGGAAAAAATAATTTAACGTAATTTTAAATGAGGCCCCGCGCGCCAGATCGGATCGGATCTGATACTTCACGCCGGAACGGAACGGAAACGTCTCGTATTACGAATGGATTATTATAGGAACGATTGAAATGATCATAACGTCATTATATTTGATTATCAAATTTTTTGTTATCAAATAATAATATCAGATAATTCACGGAATTTTGCTGTTTTAAAAACAAATTTTATAATTAGATGGTTTTGAAAAATAAGCGGCATCATAATATTATATCATATAGATAGATAATAAAAATATTATTGAACTACAATGTAAATTATTTATCACTGTGTATTCTTGAAAGTTTGTTTTAAATTATAAAACAGGGTGAAGGTAAAGGTCCGTCACCCGGGCCCTGCCATTTTCAATTTCAATAAAAAAAAACTATTCAAAATTATGTAATCTAATTTGTAATCATTTGTAACCACCATAACTTTTATTGTAACTAACTTTAAAGCACTTAAAACTAGACTTCCTTATGGCAGGGCCAGGATGACGTCACCCTGATCCTGCCATAGGGAAATTCGCGTTTTAAATTTCTGCAAATGGTGTAGAATTATGTAATAAATCATTTGTAATCATTTTTAACCACAAAAAAAAAATTCGAAAAGTCCACCCCAAACCCCTCAAAATGCATATTTTAATTACGGCAAGACTGTAAAATAAAATTTGTATTTATGATAATATATAATAATATTAAATATACTGCAGCTCAATGTTTACTTTATGCCTGTATCCACATATTTTTATTATATGTTTAGTATCATCCTAGTACTCCCATAATATTCCATTTGATCTAAATCAGTATGCCATATAGTGGCCAGTTGGGTTTCTTAATTGACTTCTATCTAATCCATCTGCATTATGTACAGTTTTATCTTATACAGTATGAATTATGTTAAAATAGGTACATATGGTATTGTCATATAACACCCAGTACATAAGGAAACATAAGTTTCAACACCTATTACAAAATTTTTAGTTATTTAACTGATCTCTAAATGTAACTTAAACGCAAAATTTCATTTTTGCATATTGTGATTTTGCCATATTATCTATTAGATAGACAGTCAACAAATGTGGGTGTAACGTCCTCTTATATGTTTTAAAATTTGATTTTTTTTTTTTTTTTTTTGTTAAATACATTAAATACATTTATAGGTAATTATAGTTTAAAACATATACCCCAATTTAATATTAAATAGTGTTTCTTTAATTTTTTGTCAACCCTTAGATTT
>JAIPRL010003133.1:0-50197 GCA_025469235.1 Pemphigus obesinymphae | reverse complement strand
TTTTTATTTAAAAATACAAAATTGACTATTAGAGTCGATATTACAACAGCAATAAAAAAAAACACTTTCACGAATAATACTTCGGTACGATATTTCGTTTAGCGAAAAAAGGTAACAAACGACGACACCGGACGACTACAATAACGGGTGTGTGGTATCAACGATATATTATAATATAGGTACGGCATCATTTTAATTACCGATAATAACACACGAAAACAGATATTGGACAAGCTTATATAATAATTCACAATATATACAATTAAAGATCTGTGTGTGCCTGACCGGTGTGACCGTGAAAATAATATTATCTATATCGAAATAGATAATGGTAATGAGGGGTTCCACATTGCAAATTAATATTGCATATTCCCGGCCTGAACAGATATGCTACGCGATACTGCGATGTAGCATATTATGAGCAGAAATCGACAGTGTTGGGCAAGTTATTTTTAGAAAGTAAAAATAAATAAAAAAATAAAACAGTTAGATTAATTTTTTTTTTCGTCACCAAAATATAAATGTTATAGCCTTACATTACTTTTTAAACTTGAAAATAATTAGTTATAAAATGACGTTACTTTAAACGTTTTTAAATATATAAAAATTAAAATATTATTTTAATATTATTAAATATTATTTATTATAAAATTTCGAAAATAACATTATTTCTTTCTGATTCTATAATCGTCATTAGAATATTATGAAATATGATGTAATTATTATTCCTACTTCTACCAACTATAAAATTATACAATTGTTATAATATTTGCTTTTTATATAGTTTTGGACAAAGTTATACAATGTTAGTAGACAAGTTATTTCACGCATAATTACTTATAAATAACTAACGTAGTTACTCTTACATAACTACAAAAAAAAAAAATAAAATAAATAAATAATAATCATAATAATAATAAAAAACGATAAAGTTACCATAACGTAACTTGTAAAGGTCAATATGTTACAGTAATAAGTAACTTTCGTTACCTCATTATCCATCACTGAAAATCTATAATTTTATTTAGGTACTATTAGTACATTCAATTAGGAACCTAAATCATATACGATTCCTTTTTTAAAAATATTTTGTTGGGTTGCTAAAACCAAATGTTGTCTAAATGCATAATATGCACATGTTATTTGTATATATTTATTTTAATATTTATACTTTTGCATAGCTATATGATGACTTTGTTTAAAAATAAAAGATTTATGTTATCGTAAAATTATTAAAAATGCTACTCAAACACATTTTTTACATTGTCTTCATAAAGTAGAAAGTATAAATTAGAATATATTATAAATGCTACTCAAGTTATTATTAATAGGTATCATTTTTTTACACGGCTTTTACAATATTTATTTTTTAATTGAAACAAAAAAAAAACAATTCTGTCCGATTAAATATGTATATTTTGGTTAATATTTAATAACCAATAATCCAATATACTTGGTATCAACTATGTTATATATTTCTCATTGACATTTTGAAAAACTATAAAACATATAAAAATGGAAATTTTCTTTAAAACATTTGGATTAAATCAATTTTTATTGTTTTAAATTATGCTGAACATTAATATGAGTTAAATAGTTAATGTGAAGTTACAATAATACATTTTCAATTAATGATGTTTATAATTTTATTTTAATATAAAATTTTAACATAACTGAAGTAGTCTTTTTTCTAAGACAAAGAGTTAAATTTTGATTAATTATTAGTTGTTTAGAACATTTTACCTTTTATACTTTTTCTTTGATTTGGTTAAATATTTATTTTATATTCATACATAGTATCTATTAATTTTTAATAATCTAAATATTTAACTTAAGTCTTATATTTTTAAATTATATTAAAAATGGTTTTTTTTTTATTAACTTACATAACATTTCAAAGTAATGCAAAATGAAAAATATTTTTCAACTTCTAATTTAATTAACATATCCAATTCTGTGACTAACTTAAACTTCATTGTAGTACTACATTAGCGTAATACAGTTTTCAAAATTATCCAACTATTTTTTGGTTACCTATTTAACATGTTTTAAAATTAAAAAGTTTTTTTATTGACTTCATGTTAAAAATTGGTTATTTTGTATATTGAGACCAAAAAATCCTTATTTCAAAAAAAAAAAAAACTTTAAAATCTATAGTTACAAAATAATAACGATTAAACGACAAACAACAATGATTACAAACAAAGAATGCTGGCAAACGTCTTGTCTCTTCAATTCAATTATATAATGTAATAGACGAATTATCCCCGGTAGTGATGCTATAGTATTCAATTTTACAATTTCAAGAAATAAAATAATAATCGATATAATTTTTAAACGTTCTTATATAATTTTAAAATAATGATGTTAAAAAAAGAATTAATTTCAGAATATTTTTTTTTGATATTTTTCGAGTGTCCTGCTGAATTACGAATGAAACATTATTATTTCAATCAGTTTCACGTTATCGTATTAATGTGTAATGAATTTTTCAATAAATCTCCTTCATATATGTCTATAAAATTAGTGTGTGAAACTATACAATAAAGTATTCGATATGCATGAAAAGGAATTTAGTACAGTGAGAGATGGAGAAGAGTGGATCCGTACAGACTATATACATTTTGGGTGATTGTCTTATTTCACTCGACTCGGCAAGAGCCAGTTTTGTATTAACAGTTTTAATTTGAAACTGACAGTACACCATTGCATCCGAAAAACAATAAATAAGTTTAGTTTCATGCGTCTAAAATTGTTTGGTAATACAATTTTAAATAAAATAAAAGTAAAGAACATCAGATATTTTTCAAATCTTAAAAAAACCCCAGATAACAATTGCATAAAAATAAAAATAATGACACAATATATTTAAATTATGTTATATTAAATATTGTATTGAACATATTTTTAATAAATCTTTGAAATTACGTAGAATTATATATATCGCTTACATTTTTGAAAACATATTTGAATTGACAACTAATTTTATTGTGCTATAATTCACGATTTCTTTAATTTTTAATCGTAAATATTTGTACTTTTTTTAAATTTTGTATTCTTAATTTAAGTTATACATAAGATAAACCCCAAAAGTGGAAAGGCATAAAGACAATAAATATTGTGAAAAATCCAAATCTGTCAATCAAATTAAAATTGGAGCATTCAATACGCTGTAATATTGGAAGTCATACATGGTGTTTTTGGACAAAAATTCGACATGATCCAAACCTCTATTACTCACTATATTCTATCTATATTGTTATCTGAAATGTGGAGCTGTCATACCTACAATATTTCAATGATATATTTGCATTAAGATTTTTAATTTTTATCAACTCTTAAACATGTTAGAAATACAAAAAAAAAAAATGATAGCTAATAATATTACCAAGTGCCTTGCAGAACATTTTTTCGATATACCTATGATTTTTTTTTAAGATTTATAGTTATTTAAAATAAAATAAAAATAAATTGTTTAAAAATTCATATGATGTATAAACATTTATATAGGATCAAAAATCATTTTTGCAAAACGCTAGATAATTTGGTTCTTTGTAGTTTATTTTTATTTCATAATTCTACGATATTCTCAAGTTGATAAAAATGAAAAATGCATAAACATGTTTGTTTTAAACAAATATTGTGATTACACGAGAGTAAAAAAATGGTATTGACACAAGACCATTTTTAAATTACTTTCAAAATATATCAAAATATTTTTAATTTATTGGATTTTCGTTTTTCTTATAATTTCATAAAAATTTGCCTGTACAAAACCCCTTAAAAGTCGGTTGTACCACAGGCGAAAAATGAACTTTACAAAATTTTCGGCGAATCCACAAAATGTCTGAAATTAAAAATTAATAATGTGAGAAAATCTCCAGTTTCTGTAGGATTATTTAAACATTGTATTATACGCGTGTATATTACAATATTAGTTTTCACCGTAGTGTGAAGCACTCATATTTGGGTCTTGCGTATACAACCACGGATTTCTCATTACTTTTCTCGGAATTTTACAGAAAACTATTTGGAAATTTATAGAATAACCTCACCAAACACACTCGTTGATTCCAATCTGCCCATTCTGTACTTTCGGAAATTTTATGTAACTTTAGAAACTATATCCATTGAAAGGAGTGTTTACTGCAAACGTGCTAAAAAGGAATAATGTCAAATTGTCGACAATCCAATAGACTATAGTATACTTCTAGGAAAAGTAAATGTGTTTCAATGAAAGTAGCATACATTTAAACGATAATGAGCCATTTTTATTGATAACTTTTAATAAATAAATTGATTGCATTTTACTCGAGAAATTGATAAAATGAAATGGCAAAACCTACAAAAGCTTATATTATCACTCTCACTTTTTCCAGAGCGCATTCAGACGGCTTTTATATTAACTCGTTGGATTATAATAGCGGTTTAGGCGTACTGGCAAGAGCTTAACATAACCTTATACTATTCGGTAGTATTTCATTTGTAAGTATTTCATTGGCGAGTTATTATTATTATATTTTGGGCTGTTACCGCGTGTTTGTTTCTCGGTATAGAATATATTATTACGGCTGCGCGCATACGGAACGAACAGTAAAAACCAACGTCGTACCTTCTCCGTTTTTTATTTTACAATCCATAAATTCACAAAATGTTTGTCGCATAAAACAAGTAATAAAATTGTATGGCTGTCCATGTAACGTTATATTTCGCACAGAAAAGTGCTAAACTTTTAAGGTACCAATAGTTGTACATAAAAATAACATTTATGTTATAAATGCAAGTATAAAATCCTGCGCGTATACATATTATTATTATATATACACTCGTTAAAAGTATCATGTCGACTATTCAAGTTTTATGGAATTATATTAAATGTGCTCCAATGCATGAGGGAATAATGATAATTAACAGACTATTCTAAAATTTCATTTTGTTATATTAATTAATTATTTTTTTTTTTACATGTACAAAAAGACGTACGTATTGAGGAGTAAGTAGAAGTAAATAGACTCCCGTCTTTGGAGTTTTTTTTTTTTTTAAATATTAAAATGTCGAATAATTAATTGCATAAAAAACAGTAGGTAATTACAATGTTTGTACTTTGTTAAAGTTTAAAACAATGACTAGGGAAATCGGACCGTTGTGAACTGTAGAAATGAGTATGATGGATGAATGGTAAAAGTTATATAAAGCTATATTTTAAAAGCAGTAAAATTATGTATAAAATTTATTTGATAATTATAAAATAAATTGTTAAAATAACTAAATTAAACATATTAATTAAAAAACAAATATGTTTTATAATATATAATGTTTTATTATTTTTATTTTTTTTTTAAATACAAAAAAAACGTTATTTAAAGTACCTACATACACAAGTATAGTTATTTATAAGTTCCAAATATTTTGGGGGGTCGAATGGTTGAAACGTGTATTTTGGCATACGTAGTCCTTGGTTCGACACCCAGATAGTAAATGAAGTACTAAAGAGATTTATCTCGCTGCAGATGGCGTCTGGTCTCTGATTCAAGCCGGCCATAATTACCAAACTCGTCAACCAATTTGGTTTTTTTTATCGTAGCTATCAAAAGAACCATCTTCGACTTCCATAATATTTGAAGGTGCAAACCTGAATACGTTAAAGTTTGGGAAATAAGAGTATGTAAAACTGTTAAATTATTAAAATTATTTCTAAAATAATTATATAAAATTAGTTTCAACTTTATTTTTTTGAAAAATATTCAAATATTTATATTAAGTATTTAGAATATTATCAATTATGTTTAAAAATAATACGACAAACTGTAATTATATTTGGTATTAATTTAATAATAATTATAGTCATTAAGCGTTAAAATCGTTAAAACAAAAATATAAAATTATTGAATCTGTTATTATTATTTCTGAAAACAAATATAATTAATGGAAATATTATTTCCATATAATATCACTGATAAATATTATATTTACATTTACTAGAATAAAAAATAAAACAATATTTATAAATAAAAGTGGTTTTATAATTTTATCATTATATGGTGAAACCAATACCTGAATTTTGCTAAGAATAATTTCAAGTACCTACTATTGAACATACTTTATAAAAATATATTTGTTAAAAGTATTCAATACTTTTAAATTTCAATTAAGCACACCTAAAACTTACATTCAATTGAAATAAAACATAAGCTATTATCGTTGTACAGATTTGCATCACTTAGGTACAATTTACGCCAATCATTTTCATTAAAAAATCAATAAAAGAACTTCGGGAATTGTATTAAAATACTATATATCAGATAATTAGGGTTTTGTATATATATATATATACAAATTCTTTATAATGTGTGGTTGAATAATATAAATTGAAACTGTTCACAACGGGTTACTTTGTAGTTAACTGACATGAAAAAAAAAGACGTTTTGTCATAGTAGAGCGTAATATTACGATTTAAAAGAGAATGACAATTTTATATTATATTTATTTTGATACGAACGTAAAATATACTAATAAAATAATATTAAAACTTTACTTTTGAAGTATTGTTCTGCATTTATTTATTTATATAGAGACTTTCATATTTACGAAATTTTAATATTCTCTGCCATGTTTATTTTATTTTTTATTGTAATAGTAACAAAAATGCTTTGAAATTATGATTTTTTTGTGAAATTATATATATATATCATATTAGATAATAATATATAATATTATATTGATTTATATTTTTATTTTTTTTTAGTTTCATTTTATCTTACATCATATTATAATTGAAGAGAATTTCAATTTAAAATATGGTTAGTAAATATGTACTATGTACATGTTTTTTTTTTTTTTGGTACATTGAATATTATTTTTATATTTGATTTCAATTTAAATTAAAACATGCATTTTTTTTTAACTTATCGAGTTTAGTTCAATATAACATACAACATGATTTTATTTCGAATTGATTACGTGCAAGCAACTTCCGTGAAGATAGCAGATTTATTTGCAAGACGTTTTACCGAATTTCCGATTAATAATTGAAAAGTTCATTTACACTTAAATATTTACATTTAGTAAATAAAGATTAAAGGGTTAATGGTAAAATTCAATTTGTTGTTTTCCTATTAGGTTTCCTTGATATTTAATACACTGCTATTAATCCTACAGATATAAATACAACGTATGTCGATCCATATATTATAATTCCCATAAAACATGTGCTTAAAAGAATCAAGTATATTATAATATTTAGTATTTATTATTGATATTATCTTAGGATCTTGATGATATGAAAAAAGTATTAAAAATGTTCCTGTTTCTTTTTCTATCTATTAAAAAAAAAAAAATATTTATTTTGAAATAATGTGTATAACGTTATAATCGTTTATAAAACATTCCAAATGTCACTTCCCAATATTTATGTAGGTCGCAAAGTGATGATAAATGTATTCAAATATTCTCTAATGTAATAAATTTCATAAAACGCATTATACCTATAGGTAATTAAAGTAGTATAAAAAAATAAACCAGTAAAGTTATTCAAAATACGTAGGTATTTTAATATTTTATTTTAAAACTATTCAAAATATAGTATTTGAATATAAACAAATATTTAAATACCCACTTTTATTCAAATACTTTACAAATTTACCTATAAAATGTGTAGTAATATATTAAGTGTAATGGGCACATTTTTTGTTATAGGTACTTATTTAAAAATTTTTTTTGACATTTTAATATTTTCCCGCTACTGTTGAAGTTTGTTTATAGGTAGTTAATATATTTTACTAATATAATAATTTTAGATTCTGAGCGTAGCGATGATGTTATTGATTGTACAATAGTTTTATTTATTTTTCATTTAACTGTAAGCAAATTTTCGACTAGGTTCTAAGGAGAAGCTTTGATGTTGATATAATATCACTAGTAGGAAATCGGCTCTAGATTATAATATAATTTAATCCTTTAACTACTGTAGGCGGAAAAGTACATCGGACGAAAACATACCGTTGCTTGCTGCAAATATAACAATACGTTTTGTAATCTATAAAATCGAATAAGCGGGTTAATAACTTGGTAATTATACCGAAAAAAAACAAAAATTAAACGGATTTAACCATGAAAAAAAAACGTTCTAATCTTGATTTCCATAATTATAAGAGATATTTCAACTTTTTCTCATTTTTATTTGTTTCCAAAGTGATCGTCCTACGAAATATCAAATTATCACTTATTATATTTAATTAATTGTAAATGTACCTATTTAATTATTTGATTTTGTAATTTTTATATCAAATATGCTTTTTAAAATGATAATGTGTATAAAAGTATTTTACTATTTTTATTAAAGGCGCTATATTTGGAAGCCCCTTGTCATACAGTTTTAAAACTTAAATATCTCCGTCAATAATAATTTTTGTTTTTTAACTTATACATATGATTAAAGGGTATCCATAGATATCATTTAGGTATAATAAAAAAAATATATCAAAAACTCCAGCACAACTTGGTTACAAAATGAAAAATTAGTGCAGCAGTTGAAAGTGTTAAAATAACATTGACGGTAAATAATTTTCGAATTTTCAACTGAAATATTTATGTAGATCCGCTCAGAATATTGTTTTATCGAAATAAATGATTAATCCATTGTTCTCAAATTCAGTATATTAGATCCACCACCAGTGTCCCAACGAGGGAAAGTGCTTTCACCGTCTACTGACCGGATTTTTTTCTTTCTTTTAAATTTCAATGTAATTGGACAAGGGGCGTGGGAGTTCTAACTTTTGTGAGGTCGCGCGAAATAATAAAAACATTCGTTTCGCGGGAGTAGAGGACATTTTCACTGCGAAGGAATCCGGAAACGGTATACGTAAGTAAACGTGTGCGTTGTTATTGTATTCGGGCTCGATTAACGGCGGTGTGGCGCGCCGGACGAGCTGTGGGACGGGCTCTCGCGGCAATGTATATTATAATATATCATAGAAAATTATAGAAATATCACTTAAGGTGATAACAGTTTGTTTACAGAACTGAGGACCGTCCTTGAAGTTATCATCGGACGTACAACCGAGGACCTGTCCTGAAGTTAGTAACGTAATTAATTCGTATATGTATATTTAAATGCATTGATCAATGCAATCGTCTTCAAATCACTGATTCACAGTATAATGTCTGTTATGAAAAAAATCTGTCAACAGCTGTTATTTTCAACATCCAAGGTCACCCGCATTTACTTCGCACAGAAACATATTATATATATATATACAGGCAGTGACATAACCCTGCAGGTATATAAATAAAATATATAGGTACACGGGAATGACATCGAGATTAACCGCCGGCGAGAATTGGCTAAAAATAAAATCAATTAACGTCGGAGCGCGTTTGTCCGTCGTCTCGGCCGGGGAATTTTTTTTATACCGTTACCCGTGACGCGGCGGCCGAACAAGTTGCCGCGGAAACCGTACGGTGTGGAAATCGCTCGCGGGCGGCGGCGGCGGGACGCGGGGAATGGAGTAATTTTCGGGGGTTTTTTTTTTAGATTCCGGAAACTGTTCAAAGGGCTGCCGACACCGCTACTGCAGCATCGGCAAAACATGATGGATGAACGCTATAAATCCACGGGGCCCAATACAAAGGGAAAACGGCGCGCACGGAAGCGTTGGACGCTCGCCGCCGGTTCTATAGCCCTCCGACCGCCGCGCACGTGTACATGTCCCATCCCCTCGGTTGCCCGACACTACCGTGTACCCCCTTCCAAATGCTACTGACCGCCGTCCCTACCCCTTCGTATAAGGTTTTCGATCCCTATAATACGTATAATATAATATTATATATGTACACACCTATCTGTATATTATGTATATATATATACCTAGGCACATACCTATATATATATATATATATATACACATATATACATACATATATATATATATATATATATATATATATATATATATATATATATATATATGTATATGTATATACACGACGTATAATCGGTGTCTGGCTAATTTATTAATTTTACCCACTCTCTCCGGCCGGACGTTTTGTACTCGGGATAAATTACACGCGAAACCCTCCCGTCCTCGTTTACGCAATAATATTATTATACGTTTTTGAAGAATCACTCTTCGGAACGGATGCGCGTGGTCGAGACTGCGGCCGAAGTATTATAAGGGTCAACAAGTGATTACAAGCGGTCAACCAAATGACCACATCGCATTTTATAATATAATTCTGCGGCCACACCGAAAGCTACGCTACGTATGCTGCACATGCTACGTTCGCTATATATCCTGTGGCCATACAGAGCCGCTACGCTACGTTTGCTATGTAAAAATACAAAACGACAAAATAATATCGGTTGCGGTCCAGATGTATTCGTGTAAGTCGCCTTGGGAGAATGAAGACAGCGAGGACAGTGACGATGAGGCTTTGTTACACAATAGTAATTGAACAAAATAGAAAATGGGTTCATACGAACTGAACATGGAAAGCAACACATTTGGTGAGTTTCATCATAAATATAGATTACATGAAGTTAAATTTAAGGAATATTTTCGTGTGACTATTAACCAATTCGTCGAACTTCTATTAATCATTAAAAAAGACATAAATTGTCTTGCATGCAGTAACAAGTCGTAAAATATAGCCGAGAATCATACACTCTGCCGAAGCGTCGCGACGTAGCTAACATGAAAAACATAGCGTACATAGCGTACACCATTCTGTGTGGCCGCACCTTAATGCGCGCGAGTGTTGTCTGTTGTACACAGCATAATACAGCATGTACCTTGTGCGTATTTACGCATACATGGTAATAACATGTATACAGGACGTTTCGCGGAGTTGGGAAAAATTGCATTTCAGATGTTGTAACGAAGAAATGTGAAAATTCGGTTTGCGTTTCACGCGCAATCCTATTGTTATTATCACAGATAATATTTATTTAACTAACGCCCAGGCCGCCTATTAAACATGGAATTCATGGAAAAATACATACGAATACAAAGTTATATACAGTGGAATTGTGACCTAAATGACTTAAATACTAGAAGTATAGCGATAAACGTATACAGCTGCCAACGAATTAATAGCTACTAAATTAGGAGGGTTTATTATAATTACGTATCGTTCCATGCAAAAAGATGATTACTGTCATAAGTAGTGGAGTGAAGTGGAATGTAAAAAGAAGCACGGTTTTTAGAATGATGAGAAGGTACATGAATTTGGATGTTGTAGAGAAAAACTAGAGCATCGATGAAGCCATTGAGGAAATATATCAGAGGCAAATCGGCGGGCTGAAAGGATTGAAATATTTAAACGAACAGGAGAGTAATCATGCCTTGGATGCTCAATTTTTAGCAAATAAGCAGCATAAGAAAGGAACTTGTTTTGAACCCGTTTGATTCTCAGCTGAACCTTTGCTAAATAAAGATGGCAAACAACTACATCATATTCTAGTATTAAGCGTATAAAAGTAAAGTAGAGAGAGATAAGACAACGGGGACAAGAAAACATTCTAGAAATCCGCTTTATAAATCCTAAAATTTTGAGAGATCTGCTTATAGTACCTAATCTTTAAGTGATGCTCAAAACTTAAAGATGTTAAGTAAAAAATCCAAAGATCTTTATAAAGAAACACAAGCTCTATAGGAATTCCTGAGAAATGATAAGCGAAGAAAATAGGAGTATAGCTTCTTGTAAAAGACATAACATTTTAATATATATTAATTATGTGTTACTGTACTACTGTGTATACTTACAACCATATATTTTATTGATCTTTTTCAAAATAATGTTGTGCCACTTTTCAACATGTCAATTTGTTATTCGTACAATTATATGAATTGTGTAAAATCAAAGAAAAAACTATTTTAAATAATGTGTTATCTATCGTGAAGTATTTAAATAATATAACTACTCGTATATTGTACAAGTACCTACAGTATTATTCATAACATGCCATACAGAAGTAATTTATTATTAATGATAATAATAAATTATCTCTTGGAAATATGAATTGATAGCGCGGTAAAACATTCACATTTTCAAGTATTTTTAACCTTACCTGACCTTTAGTTTAAGTTATAAAATAGCCATTTTTAATTTCATAATAGAAAGATCTTAACATCAAGGAAGAAATAGTGGTGTAGGGATGTAATAGAAAGTGATATGTTGCCAGTAGAGGATGCGAGAGATCGAGTTAAATGGATCTACAGGATTAAGGTGGCCGATCTCAAATATTTGGGAAAAAAGGTGAAAGAGAAGAAAAAAAATGGACCTAAATTTTACATTTTAGTTTCTATGTGTAACGAAAAATGTATTGGTCTTACAATGATATGTTTGTTACGTATCTACAAACTTCTCCAATAGAAAGTGTCGAATAAAAATGTTCGGTATATAAGGAGATTTTTGGTAAAAAATTTGTCCTAGTCGGTGTTTAATAGAGGTCCATTTTTTGATTTAAAAGTTTACCGTGGCCAATTTGCTGTGACCAATTTACCACGTCCAAATTACTGTAACTAATTATATGAAAGCTTTTCTGATGGCAAATTAATTTTAGTTGATACGTTAGAGAGATTACTTTTTTATTATCCCAATAAAACCGAGAGTAATCGAAAATTATTATAAATTAAAATATCGTAATGCCTTTAGAAAGTTGAAATGTACACCAAATATTAACTATACTATAGTACTAATATTAACGTAGTAAATATATCAAATTGTTTTGTCCACTTTTCAGTAATTTTGAAATATGATTTGTTATTTTTTCATGTTCCTATATCCATAGGGTATATAGGAGAAGGGGGTAGATTATAGGAATAGAATCGATTTTTCGGGTAAACATTTTTCTCGTAAGAAATTTATTGGTTTCATTTTAAAATGTAAAATTTTAGATTTTCTCAGCATTTACCTAAAATGTAAAGAAAAACAGCTAAAAATAACAAAAAAATTTCAAAATTTGGGATATAATATTACGCTGAGTTTTGCTAAGAACCGTTTTATCATTAGGAATTATTTTCATTGCTTTCAAACTAAATATATCTACCACCAGTATGCTATCCAATGATCAAAAGTGTTTCGGCCCCCGTTTTTACTGACTACTTTATTTTGTATTAAAATAACAATTATTTTTAATATAAATTACAATAATGAAGAGAAAAAACATATTATAGGTCAAATACATCCTGTATACAGGTATTATGTATACACATTACACGCACATGCATTGTATACGCATACGTATTACATATGTATATAAGTGTTGCCGAATAAAATACGAGTTATCGTTAGCGTGCACATTATAAATCGATTATAAATACCAGACGGTGTGTGGATTTAAGCGGTAACTTAAAAAAAAATACTATTACAATACTGGAACATGAGTTGCTTTTAGGTTTTTTCCATATTATTCGTTATATAATTCAGAATAAAAGATTTCTACACGTCTAAATAAATTTTTTAAAAATCGAACTTATATACTATATTTTTTGTATAAACCATCGTTAGTAAACTGGCATAGCGGCAATATATGGTAGCCCAAATAATTATCTCGTGCTTAAATACCTTTTTTTAATTAAATGGAATTTTTTAAAACCTGATCAAAGTTTAATTTTAATTATAATTTATGGGTTTTAAATTTGATATATTTCACTCATTTTAATGTAGGGTCATAGTACAACAATATATAATAGTTTTAACCACATTATTAAAAATACTAATTTTTCTGAAGAAATGACGACCCATAGTGAGAACACATTCATCAAATCTTACTACCATGTATGTACTACCATATATGTACTGCCACTAAAAAATCTAAGACTATTTGGAGTTATTATTCATCTAAAAATGACTCGTATAATTACAGTCGTAAATTGTCAGAAAATTTATGGCTACTTTCAGGATATGCCTAAAAATAATATGTCTTAATTATGAAAGAAATAATTCAATTTATATAGTTTTATTTAAATCCGGTAAAAAATACTGAAGTTACTTTCTATAATAATGAGTATTGGATAATTTGTACAGTTTTTTTTCTTACTGAACTCCAATATTCGAAATATTTTTGCAGCATACTGTGTAATATTACCGAGTATTTATCGTTATTGTATTATTAATATTATGTTATTGTTATTATTTACCATTCAGTCGACGACACATATTTATTATTATTATTATTTAACTTTGCTTCTTTGTATAAACACCTTTTTAGTAACTCAAAATTCTCAATGAGTTCTGATTAAATATTATATAATTATGATATATCTATTTTTTACATGAATGTATAATATTTTATATAAGAACTCAAACCCCTAATTTATAATAATATAATGAACCCAACTCATTTTACATTGTTGTTGTTGTTGTTGTTATTTTTCAATAAAAAGATCTATGTCAGTAATCGATATTTTTAGCTCTAGTTTCATAGATATAATATGTTTTATTTAAATAATAGGTTATGTTATTTAAATATAATTAAAGAATATATAATAATTACAAGTTCTCGCGTGTGTTCAAGTTATAATATGATTGTTATATATATTTATTATAGGTAGTGTATTAATTAATTAATATTAAGACTATAAATAAAAAGTCTGAATTAAATAAAATAACTCTACATGTTTAAATATAAGATAATAGATTACACAATTTTTTTTCGATTTTTTTTGAAATTTCAAAATTCACTGTTAAAAATTTGTATTACAGTGATAAATTACTAATTTATATATACTTTATAACACAACCCCGAAAATATACATTATATTTTCATTTAAACTACAACATATTTGTATTTTTATAGGTATACAATACTGACGCATTGTATTAAAAATATAATTTGTGTGTCATTCGATAACTCTAAAACCGGGCAGTTAGTATGATAATGGTTGTTTATTATACATTTTTACGGTTTTTATGTTTGTCCTGACAATAGGTAATTTATTATCTCTCCCGGATGTTTTGTGAATGTTTAAAATATTTTTTCATGCAATATATCCGTATATAGGGTATGATATATACGTGTTCTAAAATGTTATTGTACAGTTTATATACTTATCTCTATTGCTGCTCTATCTGTATTACTGAAATTGAGAGGGAACGTAGTTTCTCTACAATTTGTTTTTTTATATTTTGAGAACACCCTTTATCGTATGAAACTCGATTTTTGAAATACCTAACGTTGATCTTTTTGTAATCTCAAGTATCCCTTCATGGATTTTTTCAATTTGAGCATAGTCACTTATATCTTGCATTATATAAATAATTATTATATATATTATTATAATATAATATAATATTATATATTATATATATATATATATATATATATATATAGATAAAACTATAATATTAACTATTATTATTATTATTATTACGCATTATTTGACTGTTTATAAAACAATATTTACAATAAATAATAATACCTAATAATATTTTAATTTTCCAAAAATTATTAACCGTTGTCATTATTGTTTCAGATGAATGCAATAACTCTTTGGGAATGGAGTCGGGAAAAATACCAGATTCGGATATCACATCCAGTTCATCTTACGATTACGGAACTGGGCCACACAGGGGCAGGTAAATGATCATATTATTGTCGATAAATGAATTTATATAATATTCTATTAGATAGAAAACAAAATTATATTAAACAGAAACTTTGAGTAACAATAAGTCATACTAGATATATAAATATATTATAATACTATATTATTATAGTATATAATAATATATTTACAAAATATTAATATTATTGACATGTATGAAGGGGCAAGTAAAAGAGTGAGGAATTTGTGAAATAAAATTATATGGAGTATTCTGATAAATAAAAACATCGAAAAAGTTTATTTTTGGCCTTTTTTCCATGCCCATTATTGATATGGACGTTTTTACTAAACTCTAAAAGGTATGTATATAAAAACATATACTTATATATAATGGTATTTTGTTATCGGTATAATTCTGTACTTTAAAATGTGATTAATTTTTTCGATTATATTTTTGTAAATAACGAAAACCAGAAAATTAAGAGATTAATGTTACATTTATTTGACAATATATTTTTCTCTGCAATAAACTAAATAGGTATGCAAATAGTATTATATTATAAATGTGGGAATTTTATTTCATCCGAATTCAGTAAAAATGTTTTATTTATTGAATATATTATATTTGATATAATTTTATGCTTTTATCATTATAATAGGTATGTAATTATCTCTAAACTTTAGTATATTATATTAATTATTATTTATTATATATTTGTATTGGATGATTATATTATATATCATATTTCCATGAAAAGTTATAATTGGTAATTTTGTAAACTTGTTCCTGTTTTTTTTTCTTAAAGACCTTTCTTTTTGACAATAGATGTAGGATGATTTACTGAACATAGAACCACTCATTATTTTATAATGTTTGTTTATCTTATATATTATGTAAAAAATGTTTATAATTTATTTTCAAATAGTATCCTCTGGATTTTGTTAAAAATACACTGATGCAAAATATTGCAATAATTGCAGACAATGTTTATACGTAGAATATCCAATATAGGTAAAAAAAATTAAATTATTATTGGTATTATAATTATATGAAGTTCAAAAATATAATTGAAGTGATTGATAAATAATTGAATTTGTAATTTCAATTTTACATTAAAATTCTTCATACATATTATCTGAAGAAAAATTGAAATAGATATAAAATTGAAAATAACACATTTTCAAGGTGATACATAGAATAATAAATATACCTGTTAAATTAGAAATATAATGTTTATATTGATTCGAATATATACTTGTTATATTCTATAATATTCTATTAGAGAAAAAATACTGTTCAAAGTTTCAAACCCATACAACTTTATAACTTCAGTGTCGCGTGTGACAACACTATATAAAAAGACCACATTGAATCCAAGAACTCAAAAAAAAATATATATTTATTTATTATAAATAATATTCAGAAGCAACTTATAGCCCTTTAAGACTTCTTAAAAATGATTTGGTTATTGATATATAAAATACCTTATTGATTTTTTGTAAGAATTTTAAAATAGTATATTAATATTATATTTAATTCGTTTAAACATTCGTGAAAAACTCCAAAATAGATGTCTAATTTAAGATTTTTTTACAAAATAAAAACTTATATAGATTTCTTACAAAATTAAATTTTTATCACTGAGGATGTCATGTTGATAATTTATTTTAAGAAATCATTAAAAGTTCGTCGAAAATATTAACTATACATATTAAAAAAACGTGATTCAAACAAAAATTAACTGATTCATGTTTTATTCATGCATTTTAAATATATTCCAAGAATTATTATTTTATTTAGATTTTGAACAGAGCCAATAATCTATTGGGTTTATAATGATGTTTATTTTATTTTTCTGTGTACAAATTTTCGAGTAGAAGCAATCGAGTAATTTTTGAGGTAAAAAAGTTTTTTTGTTGGTATATTCGTTCTAGTTGGAAGTCATTTTTTGATTTTCCCAGTGTATGCAGGTATGTTTTAGAATATAGTTTAGGTATAATTTAGGGGAAGTAATAAAATAAAAATTACAATTGTCACATAGCTATACATTTTTTAAATTTGCTATTTAAAGATCAATGGTTATTTTTTTTTATAAATAATATTAAATATTATTAAACTAATAAAGATCCGCTCAAAATTTTTTTATAGAAACAAATGATTTATCTTTAATTTCAAAATGTAAATAATAATAATAATAACAATAATAATACACTACAATTTCGAAGCACTAAGTGAAAATGAAATAGATTATAGAACTATTTCCATATCTAGATTTCTTTTTAATTGTTTATCAAATATTATTCATTGTAGATATGGCTTAATAATATATGAAAAATAAAATAAAAGCAGGATTTGTAAAATATCTATTTTTAAATATTTATTTGTGAAGTTATTATAAATTTTATATATATGTATATATATATATATATATATATTATATCATTATAAGTATTATAGATTAAATGATTGCACAATTTAAAAACAATTACAAACCGACATTGTTTATTATAGTGCATAATACGTTTTTAATTTATTTACGTAATATCATAGAAAAATAACTTTTTAACTAATTTATATATATTATATTCAATAATATTTTCAATGTACACATATCATTTAAAGACTATCTTAAAATTTTATTAAAAAAGTATACATTGGTAATGCTTATGGAGGTAAATAATAGTCATAAAAGGGATGAGTTGTAAGAATTTTTAAAACTCTTATAGGTATATTTTAATAGTTTGTAATACATTGATTACACAGTACTAATTTTCTTTGGTATTTTCATTTCTTGCTATATATTTGAAAGTATAGTAAATAAAAATAACACAAATAAATTATTAGTAAAGAATTTCAATTTTTTAAATCACTGTAAGATTTTTAATAATTAGTATTTCAAAAATTCTTATAAAGTTGTCTCTTTCTAAACTTAGTTGTTCTCTATACATATTATCGTAGGTCTTATAACTCTAGAGACAACAATTTTTTATTGTGTTTTTGTTTAAATTGCATCAACATATTTATACAACTGTACCATGCTACACATATTTTTAAAAATTAACTTTTAAAAGTTCATCACGCATGATTCAACAAGTCTAATAAAGTAATGGGAAAACGTATAAGTATTGGTACTTAAAGAATGTACTACTTGGAGTGAACATAATATTATTTCCGAAACTCATTATTAATTAATTGCATTGGTTTACACGAATAATTATAATTGATTACATATATTATTTAGGGACTTTATAATAATTGTTATAATAACTGTTCCAAATTTTTTGTTATTCTTGAAGCTTATAATTAATTCAAGAAATAATTTTTAACGCCACGACGATAACAAACCTTTTTTATTAGTTGTGTAGTGCTCGTAAAAAAATATACCTAACATATATAGTTATAGGTACTTACCTATATTCCTTAAGTTCAACTCGCGTGACATATTAATGCAATTATTAGACTTGACGATAAATTGAAAAGTTCAGATCTAAATAAATGGTATTAGTAAAAGCAGTGGTATTGTATTATTATTTTTTATTTATTTTTTTATATATCAAGGTTTAAGTAAAATTCAAAATTATGATTAATTATATGTTTTAATTAATAATAAAATAATTGATCAGTAAATAGGGTGGTAAAAATAATTGTAATAATTACAACAATAAAATACACATATAGTATACATACATTTTATTTGGGTACCTTTTAAAATCGTAGTATTAAAATAGTATACTACTATATTAGATAGATTGATAAAATAAGAAATAAACTCGTTACGTAAACTATAATACCATAAATTATAATACTATACAAGATTGTATTAACAAGCATTTTAAATAATCAAATAATTGAATATTCCATAGTTATCAATAAGTAATCGAAAAATATTCAATTTTTCAACAAATAAAATAAATTATTATTTAATAATCGAATAATTGTTGATAAATTAATATTATTTGATTCTCAGTAATCCAAAAATATTTCTCTTATTCAAAAAACATATTAATGAATTAAATAATAATTTACAATCTATAGTACCTAATGAATATAAATTATTCTTTAATAAAATGTAAAAATATATTTTGTAAAATATCTATGTATAGAAGGTGTTTCATGACAATCTACAAAAATGTATACCTACTTGTAATAATTTTTTCTAAAATATTGATATTTTACATTTAATTTTATGTTTATAATAGTTAGCTAAGCTACAAACTATACTATATATATATGAAAAACTTGTTTTTAAAAAATAATAATTATAATAATTATATAAAACGTTAAGATAACCAATTAAAAGAGTTGAATTATCTAAAATATTTTCATTAAGATGATTTTTCTTTTAAAAAGTTTTTCATTTATTGAAAACTAACTTAACATTTTGAAAATATATACGATTCTAATATCTGTATTTTTTTTAATAAATACAAATTCTAAAAATGCTAAAAGTTGTTCAATAATATGTAGCCAATTGGGTAGCATTATATAAGTAGTTTAACTCATAAAAATAACTCACATATATTAATAATTACTAGAATGAACTTAACAATTTCAAAATTTATTTCAATGAAGTAAGTACTTACTTACGAATCTCTTGGGTAATTTTTCAATTCTTACAAATTTTCCTACTAATATTTCACTATATAATTATATAAGTATATCACATTAAATTGGTTAGGTATATAATATATGGAAAATGTAGGTGCCTTTGGTGTAAAAGATGAACATTTTGATTCCATTTATTGTTCCGTAAAACTGATCCCCGAAATGTTTTTGAAATGTAACCAAAATACTAAGCTTAGTACAAATACAACTGTAATTTATACATGGTCCCAACTTTCTATTAGAAAACAACAAATCATATTAAATCATATATACGAATTAGTCATATACAAGACTCATCCGAGTGTACGTCTATGATTTTCTGGGAAAAAATTTCAAAAACCAATTATGACTATGGTAAAAATTGCCATAACCGTTATGTAGTAACATTTCCATAACTGAACTACCTATTTAGTTAATGACACAATTAACTAGTTGGTATAAAAAGTTTTGTAATACTAACTTTTTCACCCACCTATTTACTTACCTATCAACATAAATTGACCTCAATTATCTTTCAGATGGGTATATAATATGAAAATTAATGAAATTAATATTTACTTAACAATATGTATAATAACTCTCATTTATCAATCTGATTATCTCTAAAAAGTTTCTATGTCTATTTTATGCTAACATATCTATATTATGTATCATAATATACATTATAACCTTTCCGATATATTATATATAAAATTATCCTGTATTAATTTTATAATATTGATTTATTCCAGAATGATAACTATAAGACCATTAAGTTATACAATATTTCCTATAGGTTTTATAAAAAATATAAACATATTTACAATTAGATACTATACTGTACTATGTTAAACACTGCTAATTGTACCTAATATTATTTCAAAATGTGTTAAACCTCATATTTACTCATTACAAGGATAGTCATTGAACATTAAATTTGAATTATATGAACTATTGAAATAGGTACCTATATTATAATCAATCAACTTTAAAAAATATTTTATTCAAGTCTGTATAAAGTATACATTTTTGAGTATTTCTTACGTATTAAAAAATGTGAATGTAGATAGGAATAATTATAAATGAAATCAAGACAAAAAATGTACACTACACATTTTTATTAAAATAAATTATAATCATAAAAAACATTACAGAAGTTCACATTTTTAAATTTATTTTACAAGAAGATTACTTTTACTAAATTTTGTCGATCAATAATAAAACCATAGTCCATCGTGTTTGTTAATTTTACAAAATTGGAGTTAATAATACAATGAAGTTATTAGTTAAAATTATGATATTTTAATGAAATCAACAAAGATCATCTATTGTTAAAAATTAACTAAATGACTTTGTTGATTTCACCATCATCTTTTTGTTTTGTGTGGGATTTCAAATGTGTTAAAATCAAATCGCTTCCAACGGCAAATGAGACCACGCCGTGTGCATTGGTTTGCGTTGGAATCCGGTCTGGACGCACCTATATTAATACAGATCCACGTATTATCTCGAATATATACGAATTTTAATAGGTGTGAAGTTTTATAGAATCGTCAAGTTATTATTACAGAGTACAGAATACAGATTATAAGATATTTATTTTTGGGAAAAAAAAATTAAAATTTTTAGTGAAAGTTTTCCGTTCGTTGAAAATGTATATACTTACATATATACGGCAAATTGATCGAATCATCGAACTTATCAAAAGTTTTTCCCGTAAAAAGCGACCAAGTTTCTATACAAATTTACGGTATTTATATATATACGTATATATAAATATATTAAAATGTGTACGCGTGTACACCCGCAACCATTGCAGAAATCTCAATCGCCACCGCCGTCGCGTTTTTTTTTTTTTTTTTTTTTTTTTTTTTTATATTCAAACTTTTTATTTTTGTATTTTATTCTTACCCCTTCTCCCCATACTTACACACACTATCCACGCACTATAATATACCATCACGGATTTTCAGTCCGCCGAACAAATTTAACTACGTGACCGAAATATATCGGGATATATTTTATAATGAAGTCGGCAGACTGGAAAAATGCGCACCCCATCATGACGGCGGTGTCGGCGAGACGCAGGTATATCCGATCCATATCATAATATTATATATACTACTCGCACATATTATAATAATAATAATAAAAAAAATAGTAATAATAAAAAATAATAATAACTATATTTCCCGATCTTGGGACTATATTCTATAGCACGCGTACGTCGGGATCCAACGATTACTATATATATCGTCTCGAGATGCGGTTTAAACGCTCTTCGCGAAATATTTCGACTGTAATATCTATGTGTTTTTTTTTTTTTTTTAGGATTTTTTCACATTACACATGTGATATATTCCTTCTCCCTTATGAACACTAGAATAAACTCAAAATCGTTCAGTTTCAATTTGTTCGTAACTCCTCCTACTACAAACTACCCTTCAAATACATCATTTTGCATTTATGTACCACTATAATTTTCATATCATATGAAAAATATTTCAAGGACAACTTAGCACGCCATCTTCCCACTTACAATGTATATCAGGAATTAATATTTCAATATTTTAATAATAAAAAAAAAAAAAATCATTTTAAATTTTAATAAAATATTTTCTAAAAACAATATAGTTAATTAATACTTTACTCTATTTGAATAATAAAAAAAAGAATTGGGGTATATTTAAAAATAGCCCTAAATTATTAAATGTGGCAACGATGGCGCGTTTAACTATAACTTGTGGGTATACATTATAAAAACATTCCATCTCGTCTTTTAAATTTTTAAAAGTAAGTTTAGACACGCCTTTACCAGTATATATTTACGAGTTTGATTAAAAGAGAGAAATTATTCATTTTATATTATATTATTAGACGCTTGTCTGATTTTATTCAATTCATTGCTGTGGCTACCAATATCATTATTTACAGTTTGTATTGGTCTTGTTAGTTTTAAGTGTATACCTATATAATATATAGGTACATTTTACAAAATTATTTTAGATGACATTTGAAATGGATTTATTGTTAATTGTTAAAAACACGTTTAGAAACCGGGAATTTAGCATGATCAGAGGATTCTAAACTTCTTTAAAATTTTAAAGATTCATAGAACATTGTTTTACTACATTTTATATAATGTACCACTTAATTGAACTGTATCTATTATAACTTAGAATTTTTAATATATTAATTATTTATAATATAGACAAAAATTAAAATGGTGTTTTTGGAAAAATACTATAGAAAGAACCTTCTCATTGGTAACGCTCTGCAAGCCTTAAGCTCAATGAAACCTTTTCATACTCTCATATGTATTAATGTATTATTTAATATATAAAATTATTATATGAAAATATAATATACACGCGAATAACACCAATCAAGTAGGTACTGAAGTTTTTGTTAGATATAACCTTTCACTTCTGTATAACTTATTCAATAATGTATACTTAAAGACTCCATTTTTAGATACAAAAATGTGATATTCATTTTAATCCATGTATGTGAAAATGTGTATTCTAAAACAAAAATATAATTTAGGAACTTTCTATAATAACCCTGCGTATTGTATCTACCTGAAATAACTCTTACTATATAGAGATACTTAATATATTCTATGATGAGCTTTTGGATATATTTCTTTAAAATTAATTTCTATGGTTTTTATCTTTTGGCCATTGTGTATTTGTTTATTTCTGCACATTTTTAGAAATTTAATTATATAAGTAATTTTTATTTACAATGTTTGCTAATATATCTTTATATATATATATATATATATATAAGATAATATAATATATGTATTTCTTCTGATCGTGTGTAAGTATTCAAACTTCTAAACGGATGGACCGAGTTTTATGAAATTTTGTGTGCGCAATCAAGTTGATTCGAGAAAGGTTTAGATTCACAATTTAATCCGATAGAAACTGTATATTCATTTGTATTAATCTTTTTAATTAATTAATATTAATTTATTATTATTAATATTGATTACGTTATCAATAATAAGATATACGATATCATTTTTAATATCACAGGAATACAGTGATTCGATCAGTTGATTGTGTGTCTATTCTATACATGTATGCATATAAACAAAAGACGGAACGTGATCGAAATCAGTGTGACCACGGTAGTGTGTTTTAATTCATTTTCCCTCCTTTATCAGTATTCTCTACTGATATGTGTGTGATTTATGACTTACTATGTTTGACTCTGATTGTCTGTAGGTCGTGACTTCATCTAATGACATACGTTAGACCACAGAACAGTTCGAATGATGGTTCATGCAATTATTGTTCGCCATTTTTATGAAATGCATTCAGTACCTATTTTGGAAGCGGGTCTGATAACAAAACTACGCATGCGCAACTAGTGCATTGTCATAAACTATGAAGGTTTGCGCGGCAGCCCGGTAGCCGGTAATAACGATGTGATTCGTGATAGTAACCATAATAATAATACGCACGGGCAGACACGACAACTTCAATAAAACATCAATAAATAAATTAAATAATATTAAATATTATAAAAACTAATTTACTGAAATTTTATTTGGTGCACGTGCAACTGAGCTCTATAACACTAGCCGCTACTGACAATGCATATCAAAAAATAATCCTTCTTCGTATGCTATTATACAGGTACGCGTGGTTAATATATCTCCACCCTTAATATAAGCGTAATATAATGAATGTGCCGTTCTTTCCATAATTGGGATATTTTTCAATATATGTATAAATATATATATATTCTGTAGGTATATACCGTATATAATATATATACATATATCGATTTTTTCAATAATTTCCACACTGTCAATTCCCTTGACAACCCTTCGGGTATTGGCATATGTACGTGACCGAATCTTCCTGCACATTGATTATACGTTATCAGTTAATTGGACTCCCTCATCCCTGCACACATATAATATATCTCTCTCACACACAATATTACCACCAATCATCGTAACAAATCCATAATATTATATCTATATTCCAATGCGTTGACGCAATTTGAGGGACGCTTGGGAATCATTATTTGAAGTACCTGACCCCAAAATGGTAATTCGAACACAGCTTTTTTTTATATATTTATCATATAAACTAAATTATATAATATAATTTGGTTTTATTTTTATCGTTATTATTTTCGTGACTTATTGTGTTATAAATTTTAATTAGTTAAGTCGATTGATAAAGTAAAATTATTAATCAAAAAGTTTGCTTTGAAAACAAACGCTATCAATATAATTTAATAAAAATTCTGTCATACTTTAATACTTTATACGTATGTTTTCATAACATACCTAGTTTCAATTAAATGTTTGCAGTTGAGAGGACATGATACCCGCATTTATATAATCTATAACTAATGAATAGTATGAACGGAAAAAAATACTACGCACAAAATAATTAATGTGGTGTCTATATTATGTTCAAATTAGATCTAAAATACATATGACTAATTTTGAATACGAAAATTTCATAATTTAGAAAATTGCTGTTTTTTCTAAATATTTTTCAACAAAAAAGTTACTATTATTTAAATAGAAAATAATACTAAAATGTTGTACTTATACTTTAACATGTAAAATAAAAAAAAAAAAACAACTTTAAAAAATAAACTTTAACTACCTAGATATGTCATATTATAGTAATTTCCATTCTAAAGTCTGTAAAAGGAAAATTATATAGGTTTAAAAAAAATTTTTAATTAATTTAGCATTAGACAATTTTGTGAGATATGTAAACAAAGATTTTGAAGTTCTGAACGAAAAATATTTTAAATATAATTTAAAAGTAACCGAGTTATTATGATTTTTAACTATATGCAATTTGAACATACTCCACTGTATGATATTTAATCCTTGAGATTTCGCAAAGAAATTATTTTGTGACTTGCGATGTTCATAATTTAATCTCAGCTATATCTATGAAAAATCCCTGGGTATGCTCACGCCCAGTTGAGGGATATTATATTACCATCTCGAGTGTGATGTCTGCAGTACAGAAATAATGAAACTTCTATGCGACATTATATTCATAACTACCTTGAAATTGAGCAAAATTAAACTTCTATGTAATGTTCACTTACGAAACTACACTGAGGACTGAAATATTTATATTAAAACATCCATGAAAAGATTATACTATTTTATGAAAATAGATAGTAGCTTCCTACCTCTTAAAGTATATATCCATAATGTTATATGTAGTTAGATGATGTGTTTTAAATTGATTTCTGTGGTAAATGTTTAATTAATTAAAAATGTATTTATATATAAATATTAAATATATATGTATACCTATATATATATATATATATATATATATATTTTAATTTCGATTTTAATATAACACACAATTTACTTTAATATTATAATATTCATTATTTATCATATGCATGCAGAATATAAAGGGTACCGTTTTTTTAATCAATAAACAAGAGGCTGTATAAAGAATATACATTAATCAAGATTAACCTTATTTTATAAGGTTTTTTTTTTTAATTTACGGGCAAATAATACATATTTAATTTGCAAAAAGTTACATCACATATGTATGAGTTGTTGGTATATAAATTCTACACGATATTAATGAAATTGCGAGGTTGATCGATAAATATTTACTGAAAGTTTTGCTATTTGAATAAATTGTGTATCCGAAAATGTTGTATAATTTTAAACGTTAATTTTTTTTTAATGCCTATAAGGTATATGCAATTTTTCTTAGTCAAATTAACTGTTTTTTGAAAAAAATTTAATCGACGTTTTAAAAATATTCATGTATCTAAAAACAATTGCGATGAGTAAGTCTTCTGGCAAGGACACTGTGTATATTAACATTGTGATAAAGTGTAGCCGATATGACGCGTATAGATGTGACTGCAGCTGCACGTCCGTCTCGCTCGTAGCGCTCTGCGTGTGACATTGTAAAACATGACGACCGATCAATCATCGGGACACACGTCCTCTGTGTATATATCATTGTATATACGTATACAATGGTCTAATATAACGTGTTTTTTTTTTTTTTTTTTTTTTTTTTATTATTTTATCGGTGAAGTCGAAAAAAAAGAATAACAATAAAATGAAAAACGTGGGGCATCCCTATTGAACTTTATGAGCTTAATTTGTCGACCATTTTTAATGGGGGTTTTGCTGATTAAAAAATCATAATAACGGTCATCATCCTTTTTTCTGCACAACTATATAATATAAAACGAAAAAGCCGCATGAGAAAGAGAGAGGTATACGTATATACTATATTATATTATGTACATATAACAATTTCACATGATGAACGTCAACCGCGCGTCAGTGTTGACAGGTAAATAAAAATAAAAAGGTGTTCATAGGTAAGTAAATTAGTTTTTATTTTTTCCCACGTCAGTTTTTTGTGCCGACCTAACATTATAAAAACGTCTACATAATATTATAATATATGATACACATTTAAATTTTCATGATTGTATATCGGAAAATACGATAATATTGTCAAATATAGGCATCCCGGTTCTTATAAGCAATACCACGACGAAATTTAATAGCAATACGTAAAAAAAATAATAAACGACTTTATAACATATTTTGTATACCAGAACGAACTTTAAAAGGCTATATATATTTATATATATTATTATATACATATAACTACTCTGTGGTCATGTTCCAAGAAATTAAACAAAAAAATTGAAAAAAATAATTAAAACGTTAGTTTTCTTATGTTGTTTGTAACTATTCTATAAGTTTAAATCAAGGCTGGTCATGTAAACGATTTGTTTATTTGTTATCACTTATTTAATTTAAATTATTTACGAAAGGTGATATGTAATTAAAATTGAATCTGAATTTTTTATTAATACTCAATCAAATTTTTTATATAAAAATGTATTTTTTTTTAAACCGAAGTTAATTTAACAAAAAAAATTACAATCCGAGCGTGATATTTCAGTCTTCAAGACGGGGGGAGAGGGGTTCTATGCCCAAGGTATAAATACAATTTAGTTTCTCATTATGTAGTCTCTAATGTAACTTTATTTTCATTTCGTAATTTACCACAAATTGTAGAATTTATCCAGAGTAAGATATACGTTAGAGGCGCCGTTACGTCTAAATATTAAACGAGGAAAATATGATTATAAATTAGATGGGTCCACGTAAAGATAACAAAATTTTGTATAATTTGATGTTTATAGTTTGTTCTATAATAAAATATTGTCGTAGTCAGTTTTTGCATGTATGGGTGAATAGGGATAGTTGTAACACTTTTGTATATTTTTATACCTTATGAAATAATTTAATCACGCATGTTATATTTTTATATCAATAGATAGAAAATATCTAGTTTATTGATATAAAATAGTATTTTAATAATAAATATATACATTTAAAGTTGGAATTTTTTTTTGTTACAATTAACTCAGGTATTCGGGTTAGCTGTTACACAGGTTATTGCTTGTTAGCGTATATTGTAATGTACGTTATGCACAAATTTAATGTTATAACTGAATTATGTAGATATTAGATTGTGTTTTCAACACGAAACTATTCTTAATTCTTACATAATTTCTTGCCATTTTGAAATTTATCTAAACTTTGGAGAACAGCAAGTGCTCAAATTGCGGGGAAGTGGTTTCTCAGAAGGATGGACATTCTCCACTATTTTATAAGATTTTGAGAGCACCCTTACTAATTACTTTTTACAGCATACGAGTTACATAGTTTAAGGAACGCTAATTTATTGAAAGCCCGAGAGCACCGCTTCTTCTATGTTTCTAATTCGAGCACTGGAAACAAATAAAAAAATTTGACAATTGGTTATAATAATTAAAGCTAATTAGTTTTTTAAATTTTTTAATTGAAAATTATCAAAACAAATAATAAATAACTAACCATATTCCATTTGTTACATTTCACTCCAAATGCTTTTATATTCATTACTGTTTTCAAAAAAAATAGCGAAATTTGTAGCTTGTCTACAAAATGAGTACTTGAGTTTTGGTGGGTACTGTAAATTATTACGTTTCGCTAAGTCGAATGCCTATTCACCATACTACGATTCTGTATACAATACATGTACAACCACATCATCGCGTATGCCAAGGTGCCGTGTCCGAAAAATATTGTTTTAATTATTAATTAATATGGGAAAAAAATAATCACTTCAATGTACCATTCTGGTCAAACTTTCTTATTTTCGGTACATTACGATTACATCAAGTGAACTAGGTAATCGAAAAGTTTTATCCAGAAAACCTCAAAATCTAAAAACTATAAATGAGAACGTAATATTTTTAATAAAATGTTATAAATAGGTACATGAAAAAACCACTATCCAAATTTAACATTTAATAATGAACTATTAAACTGTACTTAAACATTTTTAAATTATAGAATTTTCATTTTTCATAATACATCTGTGGCCTAAAAAACATTTACATTGACTAAAAATTATTTATCTATATAATAATGCAAATTATATAACTATAAATTATAATAATTTATTATTTAAACATATTTTTTTTTTTTTTTTATCAAAATACAGTTCACTAATGTGTTTTAGAAAGTTTATGCTTACCAAAATTCTATGATATACGAAAGAAATTGATGAATTGAAATTTAAATATATGTACTT
Source organism: Pemphigus obesinymphae (assembly GCA_025469235.1). Lineage (NCBI taxonomy): Eukaryota > Metazoa > Arthropoda > Insecta > Hemiptera > Aphididae > Pemphigus > Pemphigus obesinymphae. The sequence goes on along the minus strand of JAIPRL010003133.1, from coordinate 20,419 downwards.
ATAATATATCGGTTTTATTTTTTTGTTATTTTTATTTTTATAAGAGTATTGATATTTTTATTTTAAATATATTTTAATAATGCATGATAATTAAAATTTCAATAGATTTTCCAAATTAAAAATAGATAAACTTATAATTGGGTCCATAAAATACGTCTGCTCTGCGGAGTATATCGTAAAAAAAAATAAAAATAATAATAAATTACCGCATTCTCTATCTTGATAAATGTCTGAAAAATCCCTTGATTTAAAACATATATATATATATATATAGGTTTACTTACCTATATGAGTATAAGTAAGACGTACAATATTCGATGAATATTAAAGTCAAGATGAAAACTCGGCTATATTGGTTTAATTTGTTATGATCGGATCCCTTTCATTCCATCACCTCGAAAAAAATAAAATATTGTTAGTACAACCGCCCACGCACGGAATAGCAACCGAACAACACGTAGTTCGTTTTTAGCCGTCCCAAAGTATATTTGTCCGTGAATTTATTTTTTATCTGTTCAATGCTCGACCATCATCATCATCATACGTCGAACTTTCCGAACCGTATAATTTAAAGAGAATTTCGACATATATATATATATATATATATATATATTTGTGAAAAAAAAAAAAAAAACCGGTCAACAACTCGTTGAAAATGTCCATACGTGCTTTATCCCCGGTCGGCGGCATTATACACGTATAATTTATACCTATATATATATATATATGGGTACACGAGGATACATTTCCGGGCCGGCATTCCGGTATGGAGTATTGCAAAAATCCGGTCACGTTAAGAATAAATAAACTGAGTTCGGTCCGACAGTTCTTTGGAATTTGTTATTCAACGATAAACGCCGAAATACGTCCTTAAATATATGTACGCCCGTCAGCAGAGTCAGGGAAGCTATACGGAGGCCCACCGAGTTCTAGGATTTCTAACATTGCAAAAAGAATTTTCTAAAAAAAAAAAATAATAAAAATAAAAATGTAACGCACATGTATATGGAGTACGGAGCTATTAAAAATATTCCAAACTTCACGTTGTGCTCTTATAATTTTTTAGCTAGGTACACATTATATATGATTACTTAATGGGCCCCGAATATCGTGCGGTCCACCGCCGAGCTGAACTCGACAATATACTTACCGGGTTTATCCGTGCCTGTACACGTGTATTTACCGCGTACAGGAATAAATAAAAATTCAGTGTCTCGAAAAAAAAAAAAAAATGTATAAAAAGTGTAGTTTTAATTCCTAGTCGATTTGTGATAAAAAAAAGTTACGAAATAATGATTTTTTCCTAAATCCAAAAACATTATATGTAAAATTACTTTAAAATATTGAAAATAATCCAAAGATACGGAATAACGACATAAACTATACATCACAGTAATACTATCGTATAAATCTAAAAGTGTAACAACGATCTGAACGATCGATTTTTTACAAATATAATCAAAAATAGTGTTAGGTTATTTAAAAATAACTAGTTTAACTAGTTTAAAAGTTCTTTGGGTTAAATCGTAAAGTTTAAATAGTTTCTAACTTAATGAAGTAATTCGTACATTAATAAAACATGAACTTTTTATTAAGTGATTAAGTGAAGTTACTTAAACATGTTATTGTAACGTATGGTTTTATTTTCGATATTTTTGTAGTTTTTTAAAATTTGGAATAGTTGTTCTTATATGATTTATTGTGATAGTCGCATATTTTTATGCAATATCAAAAAAATAAAATCTTTTAATTACCTACTATATTAACTATAATGTGTTAGGTAACTAAATAAATTTCATAATTTATTGATAATACGAGTACATCGCCTACCGACATTTCGAGAGAAACCCCTATTTACCTATTTAAATTGAAACACACATTTGAGTAAAATAAATAGAGACAATAATATTAACTTTTAACCAATAACACGAATTGTATGACCGAGATATCTACATTTGTTCGAATCAGTCTTATTGTGGTTGTATGACAGGAATAAAAAAATAAATAATTAAGTTATTTAGTTTTAAATAAGCTTTTAACTTAATTGAGTTATTATTTATTTTAACTAACTTAACTTAAACTAGTTCAAAAGAAGATTAACTCATCATCATGATATAGTATTCCATGTATTCATATGATTATAATAATAATTCTACCGTCTATGGCCTTTGGACATATAAGTGAAACTATGATCTAGGTAGCTAATCCCTCATGTATATATTATATTTTAGAAAAAAATAGTTTATACTATTGTATGAATAACTACTCTGTTAAAAAAATTATTAGTTAATAAGCAACAAAAACAAATTTTTATGAAAAACCGAATTTTAAGCTTGAAAAAATATTGTAACTCTCCAAACTCTGATTAATTTTGATGATCTAAAACTATCAATATTCCGATATTTTTCCTACATTATATTTTATAATAATTAAATTGATGCTAAAATCAAAAATTTTAAAGATTAAAAAAGTTTATTTAATTTATAATTTCACAATCATTTATTTAGTTATTTTTAAAGTAGGTAATTCATGAAATAACATTAAAGAATATTTGATTGTTATTTATGACCTAGTTTGTATAATGTATATACACTATATAATAATTATTTATTGATTTTTAAAAAGAAAAAATTTCAATATAATAAGTTGGCACAAGTTAATGAAAATGTCTAGTTTTATCCGTGTCAATGGATTTACATGTATATTGCATACACTCAAAATTAAAGTATATTTCGTCAAAATACTAATATTAACAATTAAATCATAATAATATGATCTTCATACATTTTTATACTGGAATCTAGAATAAAAAAAAAAAATTAAAAAAAACATATAATATAAAAGGAAAAAAATCCAATTTATAATAACTAATGATATCACTTAAAGTATTAGATTAGACTTATTTAAGAGGTAAATTTAAAAATATAAGTACTTTAGTTATACTTAGGTTGTTTATTAGTTTAATTAAAATATGTATACATTATTATATTGAGTTACAAGCTATGTTTAAAAAGACAATGATAATATTATGCTATGGCCTTAATCTTTGTACTCGCTCTATAAAAAAGATTTAATTTATATTATCTATTTGTAAATCGCAGTCTTTGCATTTTGGGGTCAATTGTATTCCCTCTAGACTATTTTAGTTACTTATTCATCGACATTAATTATGATAAATAAATTAATTTTATTCTTAAGATACCCAAAATAATCTTTTCATTGAATAAATAATAATTGCATTTTTCTGTAGTTTTCATTATTTTTGAAAATTTTAGATTCTGTATAAAGTGATAGGAATGTATTGGTTTTAACATAGTGTATTTTTTTTATGTCTAGTATATTTTTATGGGGTAGAATAAATCAAGTTTTGGAAGATAGAGCATTTTTTCTGGCATTAGTTCTGGTTGCCACTTTGAAGAGGTCATTTAACGATTTTCCTGGTAGTTTTTAAGCATAAAAAAAAATACCTTTTATAATAAAAATATTTTAAAAATTTAGGGGAAATAACAAAATACAAACTATATTATAAAGTTGCCACGTTTAGATAATGTGTACCTATTTAAAAAATTTTTATAATATACCGAACTTTGCTCAAAAACATTTTTCGAATGCAATTTCTTATCTTTGGTTTCAAATTTAATATAATAATAACGCACTACCTATCTTGTACGAGGAGTGAAAAAACGATGGACCAACTTTTACCATCCGAATCAAAACTACTTCTTTTTTAAGTTTTAAGTTCTTTACTTTAGATTTTTCTCCGATTACCTGCCTACTGTAGTATTATCGATTTTGAATACTATCGAATTGTCTACGGTGTATTGAAAACTTCTGATTTTCAAAGGAATCATTTTATTTTACATAAAAATAGCTATATATACTATTATTATGCATCGTGTTTCTCGTTTCTGTTTATATTTCATTTTTATCGAAATACTTATCATTGTTTTTGTTAAACCGAGCGAATGCCTGTAAAACATCGTATAACCATCATCTCAGATAGATATACAATATACATCCGTCCATATTGCAAAGTATAATATTAATAATTTATTTAATATTTATGTCGGTAAAATTCAGATTTTTGGCCAGGATTTAATAATCGATTTATATTCGCGGTGAAAATGTTTCCGTATTATGTCTAAAATATAGAACGAATAATAATTATCGAACTATTGTGACCTATATCTCTCAGCTACCTATTCTGTTTATGTAATATATATTATTCAACATCATAATATATAGGGTCTAGGGATTGTAAATGTACACCGTATAAAATATAAATCATAATAAGATAGCGTTGGGTAAACAGCGATTTGTTAGTATACTTACTACGTATTTTGAGATGAGCTTAAGGGGGTTTTTTTTGAGGATTTAAACGAAAATTAGGTCAACTGTATTTAATTAGATACCTATAGTTAGATCGCATTTAATTAAAGCTTAATTATTCCAAGCTGTTTAATGAGATTTTTGTATTGCACAATTTGTTAAATAATTTCAACTATATTTCATAAAGAATAACCTAATAATATTTATATAATATTGCATAAATAGTGATTTATTAACATTAAACGTATACTATGAAAACAATGTTTTTAGCATTAAATTATGAAATAAATATAAAAATAATATTAATATTAAATCAATTACCTCTTTTGGCTTTTAAAAAACAAATATTACAACAGAATTGAAAGAGATATTAAAAAATATGTCAGTAGGCATTTATTATTATTAATATAAAATAATATTACATTAAAAAAGACTAGTATTTCTCATGATTCAATTAATAATATCGTAAAGAACGTTGTCTTGATTTTTATTTTTTTTATTTTTTTTTTTTGTAAATATGTCTTTTTTACGGGGGTTTTTTTTTATCAGATTCACTCAATAATACAATCACCATCAATTCCCAGGGTTTTTCAACACAAAGTGTTTTTACATTAAGTTTTTCTGTCTTTTTCATCGATTTAATACTCTTCCAAAAAAAAAGATTTTTAATTTAATTGCATATAATATTTTTTCCTCTTATGTTTGGTTTTTTTTTGTTGTTTCGTGTTACAAAAACAGATAAAAATGCATAATATATTATATTGTACCTACCTACTTACAAAATGTGTTATTATTTATTGTGCAATTTTTATAACGCGAATAATCCAATGATATTTTTTGTCACAAATATGTCTTTTGGGATACATTTATAGTTTAATGCATAATAAAATTAAAAATTAAACTTCTATTTTATATTGTTTAAGCTTTATTTTTATTTTTAGAATACATTTTGAAATTTTAGTTTCGAAGATAGTGATTTTACAATGATATACCTGCCTACCTTTATTTTGTTTTAAAAACAGCTGAAAATCAGGGTATTTCCTTGTTATTCAAAATTAATACGCATCTAGAAAATTAAAATTTTCAGAGTTTTAAATTTTACTATAATTTTAACGTCGTCATAAAATATTCAAACATTTATATTAATGTATTTTTGATTACAAACTATTATAAATATTATGTATATTACACCGATGGTCTGCTTAGATTTATTTTATCGAAAGAAATCATTTATCATTATTTTAAAATTCAATATTTCCTACCTGTAAAGTGCTTCCACCCATAATGGCCTCATGTTTTATAACATCTATAAAATTTTTAAAAATGTATTTTACACGTTAGGCATAGAAAAAAAAATCTAGATTACTTAAATATAGAATTAAAATATTCGAAAATGCAAGTATATATTTGTTTAAATAAAATGTAATTTGTTTTTATTATATTTATAAACTATTATTCATTTTACTCGTGATTTTTCTAAAAGCACCTGTAATATATTCTATAGTATGATCAATATCGGTAACTTACTGAATTTCTATTTTGCTAAATTTTGACATATATTCTTGTACAATTATTATTATATAAATATATTTTAATTTCAAATAATTTGGTGCGTTTTGTTTTATTCTTCCACAATATAACTTAAAAGTATATAAAATCGTATTCCTTAAGATCATTTTAATGTATTTTTTAAAATGATTAAATCCATAAACTATTAGATACGCAGTTATCACGATACACCATGCGTATATGCAAAAATAAAATTAATACAAATAAAGTTGTACTGTATTGGAATAGATAGATGTGTAGGTTCTGCAGTGTTTTTTTTTCTTCTAACAATTACCTATAATTTTACTCGATAAACGACCGATAATTTCTTGGGTATTATTATTATAATATTTCGGTTGGCAAAATATTCGTCCAACGACTAATAGTGTAGCGGCTTTGCTGTTTTTGCCGTGGTTGTAACTCGATATTTATGGGGGAAAAGAGAAAAAGAGAGAAAGAGACGATCGGGTGGATAAATTCAAAACATTATTTTGTGTTTTTTTCACGCTTTAATGTATATACTTAAGGGTAATGTGGTGCATATGTGGAAGCCCATGGGGCGTATAAAAGCTGTCGGTCAAATGAATGTACTGGATGTATAATTATTATTTTGAAAAAAAAATGTACACGTCGATGAGAGGTCGAGTTTATAAATATATATATTATATCGTATAAGCTGCCTTTTAATTTGCCTGCTATGGTCAGGAAAACTGCAAATGACAAGCGCGCACGTGTATATATATACCTGTGGTGTGATGGTTTTCGAGGGTAAAATTCACCGGCAAAGGGGAGCCATATTTCGTTTTGTTTTATTTAAGTTTAGCTCCAAAATATAATAAATAAAAATAACAATATAATATAATAATAATATGATAAAAAAAACTAAATTAGATATTTAATTAAAAAGAAATCATGAAATGCTGTAACTTTTTGTCGGACAAAATTTCACAGAGAAGACGTTATTTTCTAGAAATTATTCTTGTTTTAAAATTTGGCAATAGAATATGTTTTTTCTCCATTTTAAACCTGGACGAAGACAGTAGAATATGCGAGTATAATATAGTTTTAGTAGTTAGAGTGGAAAAAGGAGTTTTTTTTTTTAGCAAAGCTTGTAGGTACTGGCCTAGAAATTTTCCAATGTAACAGAATAAAACTGAAAAAAACCATCAATGATACCAATATAACGTTATTTATAACCTGCAGAAAAATAAAAGCCTAAGTATAAAATCCAATTTAAAAAACTTAAATAATAGCTTAAAATAGAATTTATTGAAAGATTAAATCTCTAGATAAAAATTAGAATTAGATATCTAATTAGACGGAAATGTATACGTATAAAATAACTCCTCATAAATTCGAAATTTACTATACTGCAATATTAATTAATTAAGTATATAATACTAAAATATAGGTGTATAGGTGTATATATCTAACAAGTAAAATTTAAGTTAATTTTTGTTAATCGTTATGTAGCCCTTTGTAGTCTAACTAAATGGAACATTTTTATTATCAGTTTATCTGAACCAAAATGTATTCAACATTATAATTATTTTTGCGAAAAAATTTTAAAAATATATCTACTTAGCTCAAAATAATATATAGGTTTAGGTTAAATTGATATTTTTCACACGAAAACAAATTCTCAATATGACTGCAGCTAATGTTCGAAATTAATTTTATGTTAATTTTAATTTTATGACAAGTCTAATATCAATATTTTTAACCAATAATGCTACTGGAAAAATTGAAAAATATATATTGCTTGAACACTAGTTTTTTAAAACGGAATCATAATCAAAATATTTTGAATATTAACTATATAATTATATTGTTAGTATTCTAATTGTACATATACAGTAGCTAAAACTACAGGTCAAAATGTATTTCAGTAATATTTTAAACCTTATGTTGTTTTTTTATAGTTGAAAACCAATATAATTATATATTGAGCTCAAAAATATAGTTTTTTTTTAAATAATATTAAAGTTATCGGAAAATTCTTGACGTTCAAAAAACAGACAATGACAGTGTAGTTATCATTGTGTTATTTATCTCGGTGGAAATTTAACAACGACGAGTATAATAATATAATACAATTACAATTCCTGTATTTCATCTTCTGTTCGTCCCTCCGATGGATGATACAATTTCTGCAGCAAAGCAGGAGAGAATGCTACATAATACATAATTCATCATAATATAATATATTAGACACGTGTCTTAAATTTGTATACATATATTATTACATAATATGTTAAATAAGATTGGATTTTGAATACCGTTTAATATAAATATAACAGGTGGCTCTGATTTGGATGGTGGAAATGATGATCAATTCAAATGGTAATTTATATATACAATTATATACCTAATATATATAATATATAATAATTCAATAATGAATTTAGCTGTGGTAAATATTATTTTTTGGTGAAAAAGAATGAAAATATCTATTTGAGTGTACGATATTAAAAATAAATAAAATCTTTTTACAAATTTTCAACGTCCCTGTGTATGTACTTTATTCTTACCGAAAATTAAATTTGAATTTAGGTTAGCAACAAGGGGGGGGGGTCCGTTATAGAATATAAAAGTTATAACTAAAGACCAGAATTTTTTACCTATTCATGCTATGTATAGGTTATGTAAAATATAGAAATATATCTTAGAAAATTGTTATATGCAAATTTCAAAATGATTCCTATATAGGTTTAACTTGACTTTTGGTTTATCTCTGAAACACAATCACTCTGTGGGTGACTCACTGTGCTGTTAAACTTCATCCGTGTGTATATAGGTGTATATTGGCTTTTACCCCGGTTAATTTGTTTGCATTTGCCAATTTAAATCATTTTCGATCTGATTATAATAATTTACTCGCTAACTACCTTGAACATATATCTGGCTGTATAAAGTGATTTTCAACGTCTAACTAATAGGGAGTCACCCTCGAATTCAAATCTGAAATAATGAGATCAACATATGCGCATATACTGCATAGGGTCACTGATGCCATAAACTAATTGTAAGTCAGATTAATACCATGTACATATCGTTCTAAACATTGCGTAATATGCTTAAAACAGAAGCCGAGAAGCCTAATCAAATAGCGATTCATCAGTCCTAGAATATATTATTACTGGGCGCGCGTATAATATTGGTAGGCACGTCATTATTTAACAAACGAGATTACACGTAAAGTTTTGAGAGCTTTACCGAAAAAAACATTTTCAAGTAAAGTTAATTTATTTTGCGATACCTAATTTAAATAAATTATGTAATCATTTAAGTTTGGACGTTAGATTAAAGCATGCATATTGTATATAGCCGAGGCTGACAAAGTTTGATGACTGAGTTATTTTATCGCATGTAGGTATACTGAAAGTTTGGAAATGGAAAAAAATTAAAAACAGTAAACTCTTAATTTAGAAAATATGACTAATATGTCGAGTTCGAAAATGTAACTACTACATTCGGTATTAGAAAACGTAATTCAAATTATGTGTTACATTTAATATTGTACATAGTACAAGTAATTTAATTAACTATATACATTTTTTTATATGGAAGGTTTACAATAAAATTGTTTTTATTAAACTCAAATACTTGTAGATAAATTCAGAGATACGTAATTAGTTTTGAATTGTTAAATTATTAATCAGTATAATATTAAACATAATTCTTAATATTTTATCAATAAAAAAACTAATTGATACTTTTCTCCTTTCAGAATATAAAATTGTCAACTAAATCATAAAATAATCATACTTATATCTATATCTATAATTAATTTATAAACTAATTTTAAGTAATTTAATGTACAAAAGTATTAAACCATTTATTATATATAGGTATGTACCTACTACGCATAATTTGTAATTTGTGTACGAATAGATATATTTTACTGTGCTCGATCTTGTGTGTTTAAAATTACTATGGAAGATACGTAAATTCACATGGACTTAAAAAAATAATTTTGAGGTTTTTAAAAACTAGAGTTAAAAATATTGAATGGGTATTAAAATGCTATAAATAAAAAAAATGTAAATATTTTTTTTGAAAATGTTCTATTTAAATTTCAATCCCATATAGTCATTATTTACAGAATGACGAAGATAATATTATAACCGTAGTCAATTTGAAATAATCATGTTTTACCGTTTTTATTTGATTTTTCTGTAATTTTTTTTCATATATAAAAAAATCATCTTAATAATATAAAATTACCTGTTTAAAGTACTAACTATATTAAATTTGCTACACTCTGAAGGTTAAGCATGTAAAACAATTAGAGCACTAGCTCCTCCTACTAGTTTTTTTTGTACCTATAATAATGAAAAAAAAAATTAAATTATAAAAACACAATACACTACATTCAATGTAGAAGATTCTCGAAAAATTATTATTTTGTAAAATATTTTAAACATTTTAGTTTTTCGAAAAAAAATATTCATATTTATTTAAAATATACAGCTGTAGCCAAGTAGTTAATTTTTATTAAAATAACAATAAAAAATTAAATACCAGGTGATTCATTTAATGCGTTCTTTATAAATATTCTCAAACAATATATTTTATGATAATGAATAATTTTTTTCACTCTGGCTCGATTTGATTGATGAAGTTATTCTGTCCAAGATGACGCACGATTTCACGAGTTCAATAAAAACAATTTTAATAAAAATTTTTAATTAAATAATTAAGACGATTAACAACCTTCCCATTGTTTACAATAATTTACAGTGATCCCATAATAATACCATTGATACCTTTATTTTTTTTTCTGTAAGAATTCGAAATTCGATTTTAAAAAGCCATGTCAACGTGCCTATTTCAAGAATTATTACTTTCAAAGTAATCGTAAATCGTGTATAAATTTGTACCACGACATGTCCAATTACTTTTTGTTTAAATGGTTGAACCTCCAAAAAAATCCATAAAATCAATTCTGCCAACTAAAATAAACAATTCGCTATTCTAATTTATATAGTTTTACTTGTATTGAAAACAATTTTTTTTATAAATAATAATAATGGGACCAAAATATTTTACCGGTTTTTTCTACAAAGTTATTAGAAATTTGTAATAAAATTTCTTAGCGCTCGTGTAACAGGTATACTTGTGTAATGTTTATAATACCTACCTACATTATAATATGTATAATTATCACAAATATAAATAATTTATTTAAAGATATATCATTAATTCTATTCCTAATTCTTATGCAATCACGTATAATTTTATATTCAAGGATGGATATAAAGCTTTTTTAAGAATGGGGTAGCAGTGTGAAAACAATTTTAGAAATTAAACTAATAAGCCAAATAAAAGGCATTCGTACAAATGTTCCAAAACACTATGTAACACAAATATTAAAAAATGAATAATATCTATCAGGTAACCAAATCAACAAATTTTTAACTATGCACTAGTAATATATGTACTAGATATGGATGGACAGATAGGTAGAGAAACGGATGGACACAACAAGAATATAAGGTGTTTAGGTGTCTCAATTTATGTCTAGAAAACAAGAAACCACTTGACGAACTTTTCTTCAACAAACTTACTGATTTTATATAAATCAATAGAAAATTAAACAATATTAATAACTTACACAACGAAATACAATAATAAAGTAAAAACAAAAAATAATGTACACATTTATTCACGACGGGGTCTAATTTATCCCATATAAAAAAAGACATATGTTACTATGAGTTATGATAAGATAAAAGTATGTGTGTGGCCAATAATAAAACATATAATTAACTTATATTTAGAAAAGTACACGGATAATAAAACGATTACAATAATGAACAATATATTTTCAGAACTTTACACTGTGAATGAAGTTTATTATACCCCGCACGAACAAGCAACGATTAAAATTGTTTCATACAATTGAAAATTATTTATTGATCAAATATTAAAGTAGGTAGTTGATATAAAAATTGAACAAGTAAAAAAGTCGATTAAAAGTTTACACGTTGATAAGTTCAAATATGTTTTCCAAATTGAAATCGGACTATACAATAAATCGCTTCGATGGACAAAACGTGGACGTTCTGAGTTGAATTTATAAGAAATTCATGAACTAGCAAAAACAGAAATTTGATGACTTATATATTTTTTATTTTTTTTTGCTTGTTTTCATTTCAAAGATAAGTATATTGAAGCCACTCCCCCCCTCCAAGAGAAATATGTTTTCCACCCGTTATCCTTTTGTATTATTTAGAGGTCCCTATTTCACGTGATTATGTACCTACTTGCATCACCATAACGTTCTACCGTCACATGCCAAGGTTACGCGTTTCTGTTACATATCATCGTAACGCCCTTTCGTTACACGCCAACGTTACGTGTTTCCTTTACATGTCGCTGCAACGCTCTTCCGTCACACGCCGATGTTACACTTTTCTGCCACACGTCACGGAATTTATTCATAGTTCCGTAGTCAATACACGAGAGAACGAGAAAAAATCATACAGTGACAAATGATAAATGTATCGAATTTATCGGCACACGGGTTTTCCCAGTGTACCTACCATGGAGTGACCTTAATACTTGATACGTGAAGCAGGTCAAAAGGTAGAGAAATATCGTAACCAGATAAAAAGATAAAAATTCCCATATTATAATGTTGGTGAAACTGTAAAGACCGGCGTGTTTGCATTGTTTACATTTCACTTTTCTTTTTAATGAGATAATAAATCTACGGATAATCACGGACTAAGATAGTATATGGACTGGTATCGACATGGTAAGGGGGTAGTAGAGGAATGTTCCTCAAATGTTTCGACACCTGCACCTACCCAGCCTTGAACGGTACAATTAGGGGTAAAAGCGCTCCAAGTAAAATATAATAATGTTACTAATATTTATTTTGAATAATTGGAGCCAAAAGACAAATATTATGTCTTAAATAAAACATCGTGTATTTTTTTACTTTTTATTTTTTTTACTTATCCTATGACATCATCTGTGTTATTATTAGTATTTTGTATTTCCACATAGATTGCACTAAAAACTATACTTGTACCGCTCGAAACAATAATTGAGGTCCACCGATAATGTCTCCGATTCCAGTCCTTACTATCTTAGTTCGTGACGGATAATATCACGGTTTTAGATATTATCATGTTTTACAGTTCAACCAACATAATAATAGTTTGGGAATTTTTATCTTCTTATCTGGTTATTATGTTTCTCTACTCTTTGGCCTGCCTCATACTGTACCATGTATAATATACGGTATGGCCTCTCTATATATTCTTACTCTATGGTACCATTATACCATTATATAATATTTTTCGTGTAGCGAAGGGTAGCGGAGGGACTTTACACGTACTAATATTAATTTACACACACACACACGTTTTATGAGATTTTCGTATTATTCGAAAATTGCCTACACACGATGAGGCTTTAAAATTAGCGCCCCCGCAGAGTTAGCCGCCGTACAGTATACGAGTATATATTATTATTGCGTGTTTAATCGAGCATTTTTGCGCGCGACAACCTTTGTTAGACAATATGTAACGGTATTTGGTCACGTTTTCATAGCCCGTAATATCACATGAGTGACGTCTCTGGCGTGGGGCTATATGCGAAAATCTTTCGGTCGATGATTGATTGAAAATGTATTTTATGTATGGTGAAAATACAGCGATGAATTCGACGATTAGTTTTTACATTGTATGACGCGGACGTGTGTATATACACAGTGGTGGATCGAGACTTTTGATGACGAGATCGGCGTCTTCGTGCGATCGCAGTGATACTTTGTCGTACCGAATATGGCGGGGAGGTAAATGGGTAGAATAAGTTTTGGAAAACTTATAATTACTGTCGGCTTTACGTTGAATTCTCTCGGTCCCGTCGTAATGGCACTTTTAAAACTCGAGTGTGTATCGCCGTCGGCGGCGGTGTGTTTTTCGAGTGCGGTGACGTCCGTAGTTTTTCGCACTATTAACTCGGCCGAAAAAAAAAAAAAAAAACGCAACTCGCCTCCCCCCCCCACCCCCCTGCGAGATCCGATCCGAACCGTTTATGGGACATGGCCGAACGGCCAGCGCGACGGGCCGGTCTACACTACGTTTTACTCGGGCGGCCAAATAAAAAATAATAATAAGGCGGCACTTAGCAAATAAAAATAATACATAAACATAAATATTTATGTAGGTACCTATTTATATTTATTTATTTGTTTATAAATTAATGGTTAACTCTGTTATACGCTCAGGCGCTTATTTCAACGTAGATTAAAAAAAAAAAAAAAAAAAAATTTTTTTAAGTTTATATATTACGACAATTTACGTGAAACGAAATGTATGCAAATTAAAAAATATTGCCTACACTTTGATATCATGTCATAAATCCAATTTAAGTAAAATTAATTATTAAACGTATTTTCAAGATTATTATAACTATTAGTAGTCCTGATTCCTATAAAGTATATATGTTATTCGATTTGAGATAGGGTCATGAAATTGCTTCGATTAAAAATTAAAATAGGTATATACTAAATAAAGGATACTTCTAAATCATCATATTATTTCAGTAAGATTCTATACCTACTTGACATATTTCAATAATCGACATTTTATTGATGCCTTAAATATTTTAGTCAATTAAAAATATAAAATATTTGTATAACGTTAATCATAAATCGTTTTTACAACGTTATTCTTGAAATATTTTTTCTACGTCGTTTTTATCAAATTAGAAATATAAATAACACAACATTTTTTTTAAAAATTCGTAAAACATTAGTTTTTAAAAGTAAATTTGATTAAATATAAAATTATTGTTTAAGCTATCATAATTGGTTACGATATAAGTTAATTATAAAGTAATACGTGTAATTTTTCAAAATTATTTTATTGGATGATTTTTCAAATGTATCATTATGTATATGTCTTGATAATGATCAAAATCTTGATTAGATGTGTGAATAATGGTGTATCATTCAATATTGTACAGGAATATATTATATATTTTGTTTTCCGAGCTTGGTAGTCAATTTTTAGTGTCCGGTTTTAATAAATATAACATCTGTATGTATATTAGTAGGTGGGTATACGTTTTCTACTTTTAAAAATAAAATATAATATGTTATAATATTAAAGTATATTATGTTATTATAATCTTGTATTTATTGTATTTTTATTTTTATGACATTTAATCTAATATTAACTATAATTTACTGTTTAAATTTTAAAACGACGCTAACATGCATTTCAACGGCATTAAAACAAGTTCGCTCTTTTTAAGTCCAACTTCTCTCCTAGGTATGTTAATTCAACATTTAAATATAATATAATATAGATGAGAATATGTACTATAGACTTAGATAAAATTCTTTTAGTTAAATAGTTTTTTCAATATTTTCAATTTTAAGTTTTTCAATCACAAATTTTGGATTTTTAAACATACTTATTGAACAAAATCTATGCTTGGTCTGAGTTTAAGTTCTCATCTTTTTTTAGTGGCCAAGCGCAACCACTTCTGATTGAGCTTGATTGCGAATCCCAGTAAAACGTTAAGAGGACGCTCATATATGCATCTTAACGGCATTAAAACACGTTTGCACTTCCCAAGTCCAACTTCTCTCCTTGTTCTTGTAGATTCAAAATTTAAACAGAATTTTATAAATGAAAATATTTACTCTGGACGTACATAGAGTATTTTTTAGTAAAAATGATTTTCTCTATACTTTTTTTTTAATTTGAAAATTTGGACATCTTACGTTTTAGAATCACAAATTTTAGATGTTGAAATATACTTATTGAACACAAAAACTCTAAACTCGGTCTTAGTTAAAGTTTTCATCTTTTATTTAGTGTAATTATTTCTTTATTATGGAAATTTTTGATTAAACTGTGTTCAGAAAGCCAAGTTAAAAATTTTCTATATACAGAACCCTTTAAAAATGAACGGTATAGGGTCCTCTTAACATCAACTGTTCCTTTTGTGCGTCTAAATAGTTGGTCCACGGTCGGTCTATAACGAGTCGTTGGCTGATCCCCATCCACTGTACATACAACGTCAGCCAGAGGATTTGTCAACCCCTGTATGCGCACCCTCCTCTTGAAACCAACTCGCCTCGCAGCTAATTACATACGTTGTGATGACGCGTGGAGGGTCGTTAAGGGTTCGAGTGGTTGGGTATTGGCCTTATATGCTTGTAAGTCTTCACCCCATCTTTTTCACCCCCTGCACTCATCTCCAACCACCCGACTTTTCTAAACAGTACAAAATCCCCAGGGCCGGGTTTTACGAGAAAAAAAAAAATTACATTCATACGTGACATATTGCGATAAAGTATAATATATATATACGCAAGTTCCCCATAAATATGTTTACACGGTTATTTATAATTTCATCCCTTCGAATTCCCGAAGTTTGGCAATCACTTCCATTGTGAATTATGCAAATGTTTATACGGACACGTGCTGTAGACCAAGCGAAAAAACGCGACACTCCTCCTCGAGTTTCCAATATGTGTACAACGTCCAGTGCCGTGTTTTAAACCTATTTCTGAAGGAGGAGGATGGTCCAAAAAATGTTTACAATCAACAATTTATATGACCGTTATATATTTCACTACCTTTAGGGATAAAAATCGCTAAAATTTATATAACAGAAATTCGGTTTGTGATGAGTGATTGGTGGTCGTCAGCCGGGCAGTGGTGGTTGTTAAAGGGAGGGAGGGCTAGAGCGATCGCTCCACCCCTTGGGTCTCGTGCTTTTTTTGTATTAATGCGTTTACGAAATTTCGCCAAAAACGTAAAATTTTTTCTTCGATCTATCATTCACACTTCACATATTATTAAAAAGTTCGAAGTAAGATTCAAATATGAATACATTGTTCATTATTTCAATAAAAAAATATTTATATTATAAAATATAAATCTTATATTATGATATAATATAAGAATAGTTTATATTATGTAGGTATTTATGGTAATGGCTGTATCGGAAATAGGTCCTGAAAAGTTTTGGGAAATATTATTTTTCTAGATAAAAACTCTCATCTACATCAAATGAAACTTGATTGTCTTTATCTGAATCTAGATAAAAATATAGTTATCTAGATGTATTTAAATCTATAAAACTAATTATTCAATCTTAAAAATAAAATTTATATTTGATGGATACCTTTTTTTTAACAATGACTTGTAATTTTTGTAATTTTTGTAGGTATAGTATACCCATTCGAAGTCTATAAAATTGGAACTGAAATATGGTTTTGAATGATAATAATAATTTTTACTTTTTACATAACAATTAGTATAGTATTTTGATATATAGGTAATAAATATAATCACTAGTCAATTAAAATTAAAATTATATCAAATGCTCAGGTTTTAATATGTCTATCATGGTTTTATCAAAAATATTTTTATATTTTGAAAAATGAAAAGAAATAATTATAGAATTTATGTAAGTGCCATGCGAGTTATGTCAATACTCGCAATAATAGCAAGCCAACCCCTAACACTTAACCAAATTATTCGATATCCAATGGTAGGGACCTCCATTAATCCACACTTACTAGCTTCTATATATCTACAAGAGATTATAAATAATATTAGACTACAAAGTTACGCTTTCAATATATAAGTCATGCGGTTACCACGAAAAACAAACACCAAAAATGTAAAAAATTAACGTGTGTAAAATGATCTTCCCCATCTCGACCAAATCGATCCGAATAAAGTGCAAGTTAAAGCTCATTATTTGTAAGTAAATATAAGCAGATTAGTGGAGCTCATACAATGTACATATATTGTATACATTCACAAAATAATATGAATATAAGTTTAAAATCAGAGCTCATTAAAATTTAACAATTATGCAGCAGCGGCCTAGCCAGGTCGGCGATACGGCGATTGTCGACTAACCGTCGGATAATTAGACCCTCTTGACATTGAGCTATTTATTATATTATTGATTTCATTTTATTCTCAAATCGGGACATTATTTTATGCTTTAAAATGCGTTATAATATAATATTATTTATATAGACGTGGGTAACTGTTAAAAAGTTCAAACGGTAAATTATACAGGTAATATTAGTTTAAATGCGGTAAAATGAAAAATAAACGAGATCATAGTATTATACATTTAAGAGGACGCCACACACACGAACGATTTTCAGTAACAAAAACATGTCCAAGAAACTACCCCTTAAAGTGATTTTAGAGCTAAATATCTATTATAAAATATGTAAAGAACAATATTTTGGAGATGATATCCGTACGCGTAGTCGTACCGCACGCACGTCCGTTACCAATACTTCTCAGCCACCCACAAGACTAACGTCAAATAGCCGGACCGCCGTGATACCGTGCCGTCAGTCACGTCAAATTGCGTCTCCGTCGTTAACTAGAGGTTAAATCTATAAGAGAATCGATCGTAAATACCTCTCACAAAATATTCTACCAAACAACAACCTCTGACCATAAACATCTGCATATTCTTGGCCTTGCAGTTCACACAACGGTCGACTGGAAATAAGAGTACGTCCTGCGCGGCTCTTAGACATAGACCCCACTCAATAATCCACCTACATCTTCAACTTCAAGTAATAGAATTTGCCCTGAATTTGTACTCCAACCAACTAACCAAGCAAAGTAAAAGCAAAAAGACGATATTATCTGAGTTTTGCAAAATGTTAATCGGTAAAAAAGTCCTTAGCAATTAAAAAAGTAAAAATAAAGATTTTTGTACATACAATATTGAACAATTTATATATTGTTAAAATACCGTAAAACACCGATGAGATGGCTTCAAAAAATATAGTTCTTTATATATTTTATAATAGGCGTATTTCTTATTTTAAAATAATTTTAAATTGCTTTTTTGTTTGATTTTCTCTAACATATTTTTGAAAAAATGCTCTGATTATATAAAACAGTTAAAAGTATTACGAATATGGGACCATTTTTAGTTTACTTTAAACATTTATTTTAACATTTTTAATTGTTAAATTTTCATTTTTCTAAAAAATTTTAAAAGTTTTATACACAGAACTTAAAAGCTCTTGAAAATTTTTTGGTGTGGCGTACTCTTAAAAGTGAAAAATATTAAAATATATGTCTACTAATATAGGTTAAAAGTGACAACGAAGATCGAAAAACAAAATATATTATTATATGTATATACAATATATATGTAACATATGTTCCGTATAATGTTGAATGGACATTTAAGAAATCATCTAATAAAATAATTTTGAAAAATCAAATGTATTAATAGAACATTAACTTATCGTGACTAATAAATTACGAGTGTTTAAACTTTAAACAATATAATAACTATATTAATAATTACAATAATAACAATAATTTTATATTTCATCAAATTTTTACCTACTTTTAAAAATCTATTTTATCAATTTCAAATGTTTATAAATTTATTTTTAATTTGATAAAAACGAAGTAGAAATATTTCAGAAATAACGTCGTAGAAAAGTTTTATATTTTAAATGCATACAATTGTAAAAATTTCACTATCTTACATTTCTACACAACATAATTAGGTATACTAAGTTAAGATACTCTAGAAAAATATTTTGAAAATACTTTTTATTATGAATTTGACTTAAATTGAAATATGACATTTTTATATGAGAAGGACCTTTTTATTTATTTAGCCGACTAAATAAAATGTAGCAGCCTCCACTGCAATTATGCATTTTTTTCTTCTCGCAAATATTATTTATAATTGTTTCTATGTATAACGTTGATATTTAACGTGTTGTCCTTATCACAGAAAAAAAGCAACGTTTCTTATAACGTGTTTGTTAAAATGAATAATAATAAATTAGACGAGGCTAGACGTGGTCGGTGGTGTTTCTGCTAACGACCTTGTTGGCGATCAACGAAACGTTGGCGTCGGCCAAAACGCTCTATATTATGACGTATTGTTGTTAATCAGTAGCAGCAGTTGTTTTGCACGTATACACATATTCTCTTATAATTTAACAAACATTTATACTTACAGTTTAATCATTTACTAGAAACAGAAAAATAATAATTATTTAAACACAAACAAAATTACAAATTTACCGATTACCATTAAGACCGTTATAAACGTCCGATTTGATAGCCAAATTTTTTATAATTATTGATATCCATATAAACATCTTGCAGGATCGTCTCGAAAAGATATTCCTATTTAGAACTTCATTTACCGCTAAATATACTCGTATACTTACATTTTCGGAATTGTACAATTTTCTCAATTGCCCGATACTGTAATTTTGCCGGACAATTACTTGTCGATTCTTTACTTACGAATAAAAACAAATATGGTGAACATTTTAATACAATTTCAGAAGCCTTTCAAAACAACTTGACTAGATAGTAGATTTTAATGATGTGCAAAAAAATATAATGCATCATCATATACAGGGTTGGGCAAGATACTAAAAAAAAAGTATCTTGATACATGATACATGATACATTCATTTTGGGTATCTTGATACAAGATACATGATACATTTCATTTATAGAAAAGATACAAGATACAA
>JAIPRL010003132.1:0-50210 GCA_025469235.1 Pemphigus obesinymphae | reverse complement strand
CTCCTCCTCCTCTTTGGGCGCCGCCGCCGCCGCCGCCCAAAGAGGAGGAGGAGGATCCACCTTGGGTTAGAACACCCCTTTTCATACTACTTTTGTAATTTTTTAAAAAATGCTCCTAATTTCTTTCCTATCCTTTTCCCCTAAATAATTTTAGTTTTAGGATGAAAAATCATTGTGTATTAAAAAAAACATAGTAATATTTTTTATTAGGTATATTTTATATTTAAGTATTATTTTTTTTACAACAAATATTGAAATTTTGCTTACATGCAAAATTTGCATAGGGATCGTATTTAGGATTAACTAAAGAGAGCGAAATATGGAACACTGGTACATTAACTAATGACAATAACTAACATGTTTTAAGTGTTGAAAATAAAAATCCACATACATTAGATTAAAGTAGACTATATATTTTGTACAAAAACCAAAACAGATTAAAATATTATTCACCTTTACTGGTAGATTTTGTCGTTTGAAATGCACTACTAAGATATCTTCAAATACGAGTTTTAGTTTTATTTCGTTTAATCACTACGTATTCACTTATCAACAGTCTCTGAGTAAGTAGATCTCATAACACTAGCTCCGAGGACGAAATTGGGAACAGAGGCGAAATGGGTACGGTACCTTTAACTTAGGTACCTACACCTATCTGACAAACGTATTTATAATTCTATAAGACAATGCACTCAAAAATAATTTTGAGCTTTATGTTATTATAATTGTACGTATTATATACTTATATATTATTTTATTAAAAATTAATAAAGTCTGTTGCGTGCGTGCCCTTGAACGTCAGAGGACAGGACACTGAACCTGCAGAGATGTCGGTACTATTGAAGACGGATGAAGAGTTGTTTAAAAAAATTAATTCAAACAACAAGGTTTCCGTCAAATGATTTTAAACTTTATTGTACGCATACCAAATATTAAACCGAATGATCACGGTAGATCGAACATTTAAAACAATGAAAATTATTCCAAGTCCAAAAATAATTCGGAATTCGGTCAAGTTCAAACACACTAATAAAATCGACCGAGTCCTGGAGAGATGTTATACGTAAAATAGAAAACGAATCCACCGACGTGGAGTATAATATGTGCCTCAAGTGATTGTCCCAGGTCGTCTGTCATTTCGGTGTTCGGGGACCCGGTTAGATATATAGGGATGATCTCCGTTGAACTCTTTACTCGGCACCCGTTCCAATGATTCTCCACTTAATCATAAGAATTAATTTCATTGGCGGATAATATATATAGTCGTTTTTACATCATTTTAGTTATCGGATGTCTCTTTTACAAGTACACCCGGTTGTATAATAATTGCTCACTCTATTTCGTATGGTCGTTGCAGGTCTGTCTAACAATATTGTACATCTTCGATTTTTTTACGATTTGCAGTTAATTAAATTTAAAAAAAATTTAATTAATACATATGTTTTGTATTTGTCCTATCCTAGTAGAAAAATATGTATCCGTCCCGTTAATTTACTGTCTCATTTAGGTACTCTTTCCCCGTATCGACTTGGTCATATTAATTAATTATTCTGCTTGTACCGGGCTTTTGGACTACTTGTAATTATTATTTTACAATATACATAAAAAAGAAGATTACTATATTTAAATATAAACGATTACTGTTTTCGAATATTATTTATATTTAATTTTATATTTAATTGGTAGGGTATATATAACAAGTGTAATAAAAGTGTCCCATATTTTTTGAACTTAAAACTGGGATCCCTATATTAAGGTACATCTATTTATGTAGGGCTTAAAATGAAAAAAAATTCCACGGGGGACTAATTTCTCCATATATAGTTTTAAGCGTTCCATATATTATCATTAAATTATGTATTATGTATATGACACATATGTATTATATGTATACACAGAGTGATTTTTAAGAAAGCTCCCCCCCACTTTTAACCTTGAATAATGAACAAATTTGAAATTTATTTCATGTAAAATTTAAAGCATTAAATAATACTGCATTTTTATGAAATAAATAGTTTATTATGAAAATGTAATATTTTGAAAGAGAATATATTTTTTCACAAAAATTTTTTCTACAAAATGATGTTGAGTGCTACTAGTGCTTTCAATTGTACAAGGAAAAAATTCAAATTTACGCATTGTATACATGGTAAAAAGTGGGATGAGCATACTTAAAAAATCACGCTGTGTATATGTATATATATATTATTTGAAGCTTAATTTTACGTTATTCAATAAAATTTTATTTTAAAATAAAACAATTATAAAATGTTTAAATAGAAACATAAATTGTATATTCATTAGTATATGTTTTTTAACATTAAATAACAGAAATTCATAAAAATTTAACATAGGTACTTACATAAAAATATACATTAAGGTGGTTCGAGTCGGTCAAAAAAATTCGTTTTTAGACTTTTCGCTGTGGCAAAATTGCACGACTTTGGCTGATCCGATTTTAATTCTGTAAAAATCATACTACCTATTTTTTGATATCTTTTCTAGGTTTTAATCGAGGCGTTTTTCAAAATATGAATTTTTGATTTCGGTATGATTAAACAAAATTTCCATATTTTAAAAATTGTTTACTTGTGTATATCTAAAGCAGAAATTTATATTTTGAAAAACGCCTCGATTAAAACCTAGAAAAAATGTGAAAGAATCTTATGCTCTTTACAGAATTAAAATTAGACGAACCAAAGTCTCACAATTTTGTCACAACGAAAGCAACTTTCTGTTTAAAAAGTGATTTAGTATACGGTCTTATTTTCATTATTTTCACACTTGCAATTCATATTTAACCTAGATAGATATGAATACAAGCCCAAGGAGTGTATTTATTAGTTTATTATTAGCTTTATTAACTTCAATGACCTCTCTGACTGCATTAAATTCTGAATTTGAAATTTTATCATGTACGATAAATTGCCTATATAATACTCCTTAGAAAATGATCGACTCGAACCCCCTAAAATATAAAAATTATAAGATTTCTATGGATTTCTGAACTATATTGATTAATATTTGGTTATAATTTGAGCATATTGGCGTAATTTACGGAAAAATTGTTAAAGGGGGACCATTTTTAACCACAGTCAGAGGTAAGGGGATTGAGTCCCTCTGTGCCCTCCCCCGACTTTGACTCCTGCCTTTATGTCACGAAATGATAAAAAGTATAGGTACAATATAATTTTATAATCATGTATGAAATAAATTGTACCTATATTTTCTTTAATACATGTGTCTTTTCTAT
This sequence comes from Pemphigus obesinymphae, assembly GCA_025469235.1. Classification (NCBI taxonomy): domain Eukaryota; kingdom Metazoa; phylum Arthropoda; class Insecta; order Hemiptera; family Aphididae; genus Pemphigus; species Pemphigus obesinymphae. The sequence continues at coordinate 46,957 of JAIPRL010003132.1, read as the reverse complement.
AAACGAAATATGTTAAAATACCAAAAATTAATGTACTTATCAAGATTTTTTTCAGTATCTTACCCAACCCTGTCATCTGTATTATACGGAAAAAGAAACATTATACAGCTAACAGTTGTCGTCGACCCGTCACGACTATTGGAAAATGTAAAAATGTAGGTCTATCATCATGAACCTATATTGTATTCATTGAGACTTAAATCCATTGAGATGAATCAAGCAGTGGCGTAGAAGAGAGCAGAGGGAGCAGTGCCCCCTCCAGATATAAAAAAGTTATACTTTTGCTCCCTTGGATAAAATAAACAATCATTATCAATGTAAACATACATAATTATTCATTTGTAACACATAATAATAGGTACTACCTACTCAAAGGTTACTTGATACAGGTGTCAGTCATCAAGTAGGTACATACACAGATTTTTGTTTGTAGTTATTCCTTTTTATTAATTATTAATTTTTTAAATATGTTACCACAACATATATGTATTCACACACATTTTAAGTATATATTTATATATATATATATATATGTTCTAGGTATAAATAAATATTTAAGGTATATAAAACATAGTATGACGTGTGGATGGATGAAGTGGAGAGAAGTCAGGTAAAATTAAAAACTGAATTCTGAAACACAACATCAGCGATGGAACCTAAGAGTTAAATGGTGATCGGCAAATTCAGAGGGGAGCCTCCAACCCGTACATACGTTTAATTTGCTTCTGTATACCAGGGCCTAAAATATATCTAATTTCAAAGCATTTTAATTAAATTTTTAGTGTTGATAGATTTCCATAGTCCAAATACCTAGCTGTAAATCGAAGCCGCATGAATTTTAAAATTAAAGTCAATTGTAGCTGTAAAATTAAGTGAATTATCCAAATTTACCCGTTATTAAACCCTCTATAAATACCCTATGTAAACAAATGCATGTTTTAGACTGAAGAAAATCAAAAATTTGATTTTGAATAGTTTTTAGGCATCACTCTTTTGTTCAGAAAATAATATTTTAACGGGTTTTTGGATAAAACAAAAAGTAAATATGATAAATTAATTCTGTCTACACCATTATATTAAGGATTTTTTTAAAGTATATTTTTGATACGAAATTATTTTTTTCAAATTAAAAAAATAATTACAATTTTCGAATTTTTTAACCTATAAATTGAAAAGTAAATATGACCGAAAACAATTTCTACGTCAACGAAAAACAAAAAACCGTACAAAAACATAGGTATCAAAAATGTCGCATGGGGCGTAAAGTAGATTTCTTCCGGAATTTGCATTATCTGATTCACTTTGTACATTGAAATTATTGTTACCTATTTAAAATTACACGTAATAAAACTTGATACACACTTTTGTAGGTAATTCATTCAGACTGCACACTTCGATTTTCAGGATACACATTTTGTGTCAGGGTAGGTACACACTATTTAGGCCCTGCTGTATACTACAAACCCGCGATTCGGATTTATAGTTTGGAGGGGTCCCAAAAATCGTTTCGAAAACAAGAAAATAAGCAAAAAAATATAATATTGAAAATTTTCGTAGGCCTACATTGAAAATGTCTGTATAATTTAATACATCGTACGTATACAATGTATACCTATAATTTTTGAGGAAAATATTATATTAAACCAATATAGGTACCATGGGTACCTACTGATTTAGAAAGGGTCTCGGAACAAGAATTAGCTAGGGGCCCCGTCAGCATTTTTCGACTAAACGACCGTTAGATCCGCCACTGCAAGAAACAAGAATATTATAATACAATGTATTTGATGCGATTGTAGCCCGTGGGTAGGTACCGATGGCATCTGGTACACGTATAATACAATCTTTATAAATTATCATTTTATAGTTAATATATATGATGTACCTATAGGTACGTGGATAATGTACAGATTCAGTATTCTACTATAGTCTATATAGACGACTTTAAAATGTAAGTCACTATTACCAAGGTCATTTAAAAAACGAATTACCTATACCTACCTTCACAATATGCATTTGTTTACACTTTTTTATTCCATTATCCACGAATCCATTTACAATACCGTCGAACAAAAGCAAAAAACAAAGTGGACCGTAATGAAACAGTTATTATTTTACACGAGTAGCTATGTTATTTACTACGATCGTATATAACGGTTCTTAAAGATATAAAACCATTGTTACGAATTTATAAGTTATTTGAATTCTGATTGGTTAAAATATTCTACTGTTGATCACAAATGTTGCGCGTGATAGGTACAATGACAAAGGGTTTCCACCAGGGGTGAATCTGTGGGAGGAGGAGGGTGGGGTGAAATAACGGTGACCCCCCCTCCTTGGAGTTTTTTTTTTATCATTATTTGAGGACTATCAAAGTGATTTTGAACAGGGATTAACCCCTTTATTTGACAATTATCCCTATTCCCCGTAAATGACCTTCTGATCCTCGCTGGGTTTCCACATAACAATAAACTTACAAAGCTTTAAAAATGTAGGTATAGCATTAGAAACAATTAAATATACATATGATATGTATAATATATTACATAGTATTATTTTATAAAATATAATTAAATAACTATTCAATAATATATACATCTTATGGCAATATATAGATAGGTAAAATACATATGTTAAAAACTTAAAACCGTACATAAAGAGTATATAATATTATTTTGAAAATATTTATTAAAAACACATCTCACCGTAGAGTAATTGAAATATTTGTATTGATTTATTATTATTATTTTATAAAATAATTATATCAGTTTGTAATTAGTAATGAACTATCTGAATAGCACTATATTATATCAATATTCATAAATCATAATATTGTCAAAATGTATAATGGTAGACTGATAGCATAGATACAAACAAATTATATACTAATGTGTACAATATTATTATTATCATACCTACTACATATTAAACATTTCAAGTCCGTGTATTAATCAAAATTTGAAAAGTTAACATTATTTAAAAGTCAATTCAATTTGGTAAACCGAAAGTAAATAAACTAAGGTATAATATATAATATACTCTTACATATTTAAATAGAGATAATCAATAGGTATTACTCTATTTTTTAATTAACATAAAAAATAAACATAAATTATACAATAAATTGGTAGAATAGATGGTTATTTTATTAAATTAAAACCAAATAATAAGTAATTTTGACAATTATGAGTTCTTTTCTCTTAAGTATTTTTTCCTCAAATACCAGATATTACCTGAAAAAATATAATAAATAAATTACAATATTAATTATTTTTATTTGTATTTAATTACTTAGATCATGAACGTCACATAAAAATGGGATTTATGTATAATATATAATATAATACATTTATAATAGTTAAAATTAAAAAAATATTTTATTAAAATATTCAAACATATAATGGTACAATTTAAGACATCCTTCTTACACTGTTCCAGTATAGCTTGTACTAACCAGTATCCAATATTTGATTGTTTTATAATATGAAACAGACAATATTGGATTAGTAAAATAATGAATACTGGTTGATTTACTCAGCAGGGTAGATATGAGTAATATTTGGGCACTAGGCACCCTTTATACATATATTATACCTAATAATAAGTTTAGTACTTCATTTTTAATTTTAATTTAGGGGATTATTACTTTTTACCAGCGACTTATTGGTAAAAAATGTATGAGTATACGTAATTTTAAACATAAAATCTAAATTTACAAAATAATAAAAATAAATTAAAATGTTTTCATATGTTTATATGACTAACATTTAAAAAATCATTTTTATTAGGGCTATGGAAATTTTAACTAAAAAACAAATTACAACTACAATTAGATAGAATACAAATTCAACATTAATGAATTATATTTTTCTTTAGTTAAATGCATTAAAATTTATATTCATGTAATTCCCTATAGTATCTTATTATTTATTACCATTTACAACACTAATGTCTAACAACTATATTAAGTATTGAATTTAATATAATTTAATATAAGTATGTAGCCGGTAGGTATATTATAAAATTAATTGTCAATCTGAAAAGGGTAAATCATTCATATGCTGTACATATTTTTTATGACTATAATGATAAAATATTAAAAGGATGCTATACACTTATTTGTTGTACATACACAAAACATCATAAAATTAGACTTTTCACTTTAAATATTGTGGATTATCGGATGATTTTCATAAATCATGACCTATTATAAAAAAAAAAAAATGGGAATAATATAATCTGTGTTCAGGCGCGGTGAATAGAATAGGCGCGTGGGATGCTAAATATTATTTAGGATAAATTGTTTAAACATACTATATACTGAATATACCATATAGGACAAATAATATTCAGGGGTATGAGATGCTGTAGCAATTAGTTGGAATTATTTTTTGATAAATTTAATTTAAAGTTTATTATAACTGTATAAATAATATAACAATGACATTTTAATATTTTGCTTAAAAAATATAATCTTTATTATTTTTACAAAAGGTCATATCCAAAAATCATCCAATGATCCATATTATTTGAAATACAAGATCTGATATTTCTATGTTCTGTGTATACCAGACAAACAAAACAAAAGTAAGAATAGTGTTTTATTAAGAGGACGCTGTACATACGTTTTAACGGCATTAGAACATATTCTCGATTTATAAATTTAACTTTTCTCCTAGTTATCGTAGATTCAAAATTTAAACAGAATATGATAGATGAAAATATTTACTATGGACGAATATACAAGTTTTTTAGTTAAAATAATTATTTCATTTTTTTTTTTTTTTGAATTTATTGTTTCATATTTACAAAATTCAGATGTTTAAATATACTTATCGAACATGAACTCCATGTTCAGTCTTAGTTTAAGTTCATATCTTTTTTTTAATGTAATTATTTCTCTTTTACAATAATTTTTGATCAAACTAAGTTCAGAAAACTACAAGTAGTTTTTGAACAAATGTCATTATTACACAACATTAAAAAAGTGGTAGTTATGAGACTATTTTTAGAATACTTTTAAAATGTATTTTAACATTTTTTAATTGTTAAATTTTCATTATTCCAAAACTTCTTAAAAATTCCCTACACAGAAACCCTTAAAAATGGTTGGTCCTCTTAAGAGGATGCTACATTCTTATGACCTATTTTAATTTTAGCGGTATTAAAATACATTTGAACTCTATAACTACTTCTCTCTTAGTAATTGCAAAGTATAAATTTATACAAAATATGAAAGATGAGAATATTTTCTATGACATGGAGTGGAGTTTTTTTTAATAAAATGTTTTTTTAATTTTAAAATTTCACTATTTTCAATTATGTACCTTAGTCTTTCAAATAAACATTTGGAAAAAAATCCACGCTCGAGCACAGTAAATTATCTCATTTATTATATTTTGTATTTATTTTGACTGAAATTACAAAGAGAAGTTGTAGTTATAGAGTGTGGAAGTGATTTCTAACAAATATCGTGATAGCACAACAAAAAATAAAAATGGTATTGTAATCGGAGTATGGACTGTTAGAATTAAAATAAGTACTTTTTGACCAAAAAAGGATGGTGTGGAAGCCCCTTAATGTTTTATTATTAATCAGATCACAAAGTTGATTTCATAATAATATAATAAGTAGTCAGTACCTACATGTTTTTAGGTTTATAGATACCTACTATTAAATTAAGTGTATGATTATTTAGTTATAAACAAATAATTTTTATTTATTACTTGTAAATAAAAATAATAATACACCAGGAATACAAATGTATTACCACAATGAACTAGGTACATAATTGATAATATATTATAATATTAAGTAAAATATTAAATAATATATAATTACGTATGTATTATATTTGAAGAATTTTTCATAAATATTATTCAAAATATTAGATATTTGTTTTACATTTTAAAACAAAATTGTAATACAAAAAATCAAAAATTTAAAATTAAGTTATGAATAGATTTTTGCTTGTTAATGACAAAAATACCACAAGTTTTTCAAAAAATATACTCCAATACATACCAGTGCATTTTTTAAGTTAGTTAATCAGGCGACATAAATGTCACCAAATGAAAATATTTTGTCGCCTAGTAGATTTTATTATTGAAAACTAGGCGACATACATTTTTTAATTATAAAATATATACAAATGCGAAATAATTGGGTAATGAATGATTATGGATAAATATATGAAACTGAATAGATGCAATGCATTTCTAATAATGGATTCGTTGATGATTAATCAAATATTAATATACTTACTTCAATTTACAAATGTATTAAAGGTAGGTATACAATTCTAAGGACACAATTATGTCTATAAGAAGGTGAGTGGCGATATAGAAAGTATTTTATCTATCTATTTTTCTTCAGAAAAACTTCTATATCATCAAAAATGGGACAATTGGTATACCTATAACTACCTAGTATATGGTATTTGTATACTGATATATTTTTATTGTAGCAAAGAAAAAATGTCTTAAAAAATGCACTGATACATGCAGATTAACTTGTAACTTCATCATATAGCAAATTGTATCTGCCATTTTTTGATTAGACAATAGTTTTATACATATGATTATATATTTTGTAACATACAAAATATTTCTTAAATTAAAAAAAAATTATTGAATAATATGAGAAAGTAAAATTAAATCTACATATAAATACATAACATATGTTTAACATGTTTGAAGAAATATTTCAAGAGAATTTAATGTTAGATATGTATTGTTAAACAGATTTTAAACATATATATAGATAAATAGCAAATAATGAGATTATACTAAAAATTAAATTGAAAAATAATTAAATATTTTGACTAAATTAATTTAATTATAATGAAAAAGTATATTATGTGAAATTTAATATGTAATCAAACTCTACACGGGTAATATTCAAATTAATTTTAATCAACTATAGGTACATAATAGTAAATTGTAATAATTAGGTACCTACCTATATTAAATTCAACTTGTATGCTATTGGTTAATATAAAATATTCCTCAAAAATAGTTATTTATGTTTAATATTAGTTGCACACGTAATTCTATAGTTATCTGATTATTAGCATATAATATAATATATTTCAATATCATGACATTATTTTAAATTTTATAAATATATTAAGAAAAATTCAATATTAAGTAACACAAAAAAAAAAATAATTAAAATATTTACCTTAGTTATATGTGTATATACAAAATATATATAGATGGGCAGGATATTTATGCAACATAATTATAAGTATTTCGGTCTTCTGGCGTACGCGCTAAATACTCTCTTTCAATCAAGCACTCGATACGTTTCTTAATAAGAACAGGTGATGGTAAAAATCTTGATCTTAACTGTTCAGTTACTTCCATTATGAGTGTATTATGTTTTAGTTGTTTACGAGCTTTCATAATACGAACAAGTGCTGCTTCTATTTCATGTTTTCTATCTTCTTCTACTTTATCCTTGGTTTTGCGACGTTCTGGCTCATTTTCTCCTTTGGTAGTAATAGATTGAATTTTTACACGATATAATTTTGATGTGTATGATTCGTTAACAGAGAACTCATGATGAGGCTCAATCTCTTTAGTCTTAGGACTCTTTAATAATACCCTCTGTGAAGGTTTTCCCATAGCTAATGATTGTAATGCTCTGGTTAGGTCCTTTTCATTGATATCAGTTTCATTCATAATAGTTTCCATTGTAATTTTTTCATAACTATTAAATAGCATTAATATTGCCATTTGATAAGTTGATACTTGAAAAAGATGTTTACGTACAGATGATGAATTAACATTGATCATACTGGTTCCGGAATTGGATGATGTTGACACAACAGTACTACCACTGCCATTTGAGCTTATCACAGATGTCGCACTATTCTCTCTACGGGCATCACTAAAAATAGCAGTTATATCTGCTGATCCTAACTGAGGTTGAAGGCGAAGTTGACGCCCATTATGTTTACCTAAATAAAAACTTCGGAATTCTTCATATGCCAAACGTGCTATACTGGGTACATTACACTTTGGAGTTGTTGTTGGTAATGGCCAGAATCCAGTAGTTAGCACACGAACTGATAAATCAATATTATTGCAATTTGATGATGGCGAATTAGTAAGATACTGTTTAAATGAATCCATTATGGTATTTGATAGAGACATGTCTTTAAACATGCCTTCTAATTTTGAAGTAAATTGACATCCACATTCAGTTTTTAATTTTGAGATCATATTTTTCTCATTATCATCACTGACTGACTTGTTTAACAATAATCTCTTGGCTAAATGTTGTTTATAGTATGTTTCAAAAACATCCTTGTCCTGGAGAAATCGAAACAACACCATTGCTTTATCAAGCACCGGTTCTAAGTCATTTTCATCCATACCACGCACACCTTTTTTCAATTTGTCATCAATAAATAGTGACATATATTCAGGAGACTTTTGATTAAGATTTAAAAAATGTTCAAAGTCTGAAGATATTGTTTGTTTAAAAATTTTATCACTTCCAAATGAATTATACAGAAAATAATCAAGTTTATCTTTGAGATCTAATAAGCTTTGTACATAAGTGACAGGATTTAAATCAGTCTCATCTTCTTTCACTAAAGACCGGCCTTCTTCTCGTAAATACTTACTTAAACAGTCTGACATGGTTTTCAAACCGTCAGACAAATTACTTAAAAGTTTATACATACAAGCAAGATCTTGAGTCCTTTGATTCTTCAACATAAATATGAATCCAGAGTTTTCCATTTCAACAATGGTCTTCATATGCTTCTTAATGAGCTCTTCCTCTACAACTTGAATTATACGGTTTTCCGTGGAAACATCAAGGTAATTTTTAGCTCTTTCAGCCTCTTCATTTATTCGAGATTCAGCTTTTTTAATATAAATGGAAGCACTATTTTCAGCTAATAGCATCTGACTTTCTACATTGTAAAATTCACTAGACTGAGCAAGGAATGGGCGTTCAAAATCTTCTTGATAAACAACCCTATTTTGTATTCCTAAAATCATAAGCATTTGACAGGCATTTTTCAATGCAATGCGATCTATCACTTCACCATTTCTTTCTTTCATTACCATACTTAACAATGTTTCGCGTAAATGATCTCTTATACGATCATGTCGTACGATTATATCACGAAATAACACGAGACCAAGATTGTAAACACTGTCAACTTCATTGTTTTTTACGTATACCTTGTCCATATACATAAGAATATCTCTTATCATAACCATGGATGTCTGATGATCCCTCCAACATTCGTCGAGTGTCTGAAGGAAGTTGTTATTTAAAGCATTAAGAACATCTTCTCGGACTTTAGTTTCCAAATGTGTAGATACAGTTTCTCTCATGCCATTGTACAATCGTTCACCGTGTTTCAATAGGATCATCGTGTATGCGTTACGGTACAACTCTTCAAAACTTAAGCATGAATTGTTCTTCTTGTGTATTTCCTGTATGGCGTTTTTCAACATTGCCCAAGTGGTGTCGACAAACTTCTCGTCAGTACGAGATGGGAACGCCTTCACCCGCATATTACCCCTCTTCTTAGGTACTGTACTATTCATTATGCTTGTGCGTCTTCGTCCCTGCAGAGGGTCACTACTCATTGCAGGCACACAGTTACCATTGGTACACGATGATCGTCTGTCAAATGAAAACGATCAAGTGTATTAAACATGTTACAGGCTTAGTGAACAACACAATGTACTTGGTTACTTGGTCGAGAAAATAAGATAATAAATGGAAATAAAATCTTTTGTTTTTTGATATCACCAGAACAATGGAACTATCCTTTGGCCACAAATATTGCGAAACCGATTCTTATCCTATTTATTCCACCGATATATGGTCGTTTTCCGAATTTGTAAAACACTTGCAATTTGTTTGGTTTTTCAATAATCCCGAAGGATCGATGTAATAACTATAATAACTAATAACATAGAGCACACAAGAATTTCACAAAAGATAAAATGTAAATTGTAATGTATTAATGTATTGACTATTGAATTAATATTGACAATGTTTCAAAATACATCATTATCAGTTAGTAGTGAAATAGTACATTAATTCTTTTTTTCGATAGGTTATGTTAGGTTATCACAGTTTTGTCAATTTTTCCGCCATGAAAAGAGAGGTAACATTCGAAATACAAAAAACACTACAGTTATAGTTTTACGAGCCAAATTTGTTTTTAACAATTTTCATATAATAAATTGATGATGACCAGACCAAATGCATACAATACACAGAAGTTTTAGGAACAAATGCAATTCAGTACTAGAGCGATTTTTTTCGTTTATTTTAATTTTAAAACTGTTTGTTTTTTGATCCTGAATTTTACAGTTTTAAAAATTGGCTGTTCGTACATACGTTTTAGTTAAAAACACTCGAAAATTACTATTTCTTCAAGATTGTCAAAAATGGACTTTTCTAAAACTAAAATTCTTTGTGTTAAATTTTATGTAATATCCGATATCGAAATAGAACTTAAATTGCGAACTTAATTTTTGAGTTATTAATGACAAACTATGGAAAAAACAAAGGTATAATTGCAGTTTATCTATCACGCGATTTATTCAATTTTTTTTTTTTTTTTTTGAAACCTGTAAAATCGCATGTTTTAAACTATGGTGTTATTCGTTTTTGGCGCAAAAACTTAATTTCGAAGTTATAGCGATTTAAAGTTTATAATTTCACATTTACATAAATCGCAGCGGTTGACCGTACAAAACGCTCGGTGTGGATTTAAAAAAAAATTTTTCTGTAAATTCGTATTTCTTCTTACTTAAGTTTCACATCAAATCAGGGGATATTTTTGATTGAAGCGAAGCGGAGCGACATTGGAGTCGACCACAAGGATCGTGGCCCGTCCTTCCAGATGTTTTTCTATGACTTTTTAAAGTAGTTAGGTATTTGCGCCAAAATTGAACTTTGCTAATCTTTAAAACACACAATTTTACATGGGTTTCATAAAAAAAAAAAATACAGTAAATTTAATGGCATGATGGAGAAACTGCATTTGTTTCAAATCGACTATTATACTGCAAGAGTATATTGTAAAAACGTCAAAGTTCAAGTTGCTATAATACTTTTAAAATAAATCCGACCACCAATTTCTAACTTCGCTATCTTTCCTAGAATTAAAAACTACATAAGTTTTTGCTTCGAAATTAAATTACACCATCGTTTAAAACATACAATTATACATGAGTTTTAGAAAAAAAATAAAATTGAGTTAATCTAGTGGTAGCTAAACTGCAATTTATTGTTCTAAAACAAAACACGATTTAGTTCAAAATGTGTTTACATATAAAAATTTGTGTTTTTTTTTCTTGAGTTTTTGGTGTAATTAGATTTAACATAGGTATCGTTATTATATCATATCCGTATTATGTGCGTAATTCCATACCTATAGGTATACCCAGTGGTGTATTTACGGGGGCATCCAGGGGTACTGGACTTCCCCATAACCAAAAAATAGGTAGGATTTTAAAAATTTAAATGGGTAAATATAATTAATTTTTGTAGAAGGAATTTTTTTTAAACAATATAATAACTGGAAATAGAATTTGGTGACTTGAAAAATTAATAATAATGCCCTAAAAATTAATATAATGACATTTAGATTCTGAGCGGTGTAAAATATTTTTTCGTTTTACGATGATGTTCATTTGTTTTATATTTTTCTGTCAGCAATTTATCGGCCAAAGAGATTTAACATCATAATCTAATTTTTCATGCGTAGGTACTTATTTTTTGACACATCAGCATGGTAATTTGAGGAGCTAATTTGTCGATTTTTGAAAAACACATCAAAAAAACTATCGACAAATTACAAAAAAAAAAAATTTTTAATATAATGATTATTTCCTCGTAAATCCGAAAATATTGGTTCTAAACACTTGGAAAATTTTGTGTATTATATATTTTATTCTGGTTAAATAAAAAATAAAAAAAAGGATTTGAATAATGATTAAATTATACCTATATATAATTTTTGTATTAAAAATGTTTTAAACGTATATTATTGAGTCTTTAATGTATTTACCATTTAAAATGATTTTACAAATGTAGTTGGATTTTTTTGGTACCATAATCAAAATTCGATGAATTATAGATACCTATATTATTATTACTAGCTGGCCGTGGTTTTTAGGTACTTTTATCATTTATTACCAAACCAAGGAATAATCATAATTTAAAATTTCAAGAACAATTTATCAATTAAAACATAAAAGTATACTGTATAGGTACCAAATTAATGTATTAATATTAGATTTTATAACTATTGTTATCTATCCTGTAGTCTGTTGTATGTAGTATTTCTGTCAAAGAATGTTAACCTTGTAAGTTATACTTATCCGCCAAAAATTAAATTACAAATAATTAAAAAAATAAAAATCCTTATTTATTATACAGTTTTAGTAATATAGAAAAAGTTACAAAATTAGGAAAAATGTTTGAATATAAAAATGTGTAATGTTGATAAAATTATTTTGTCACTCATTTTTATTCGTGCTAATGTCTATAATCATCACATTTTTCTATGTGATGCGAAATATTTTATAATAATATTCTAAAAATATCAAAATTAGTACATTTAAAGATAAAAATTTCTAAATGTTCATAATTCAAATGAAATATTTTGAATAAGTATCATCATTAATTATATATTATAAAATATAATCAATGGTATTATTTACCAAATAGTGCATGGAACACGCTACCTGCCCCTTTTACCAACAGTCTAACCAGGGCCGTTCCAAAGGTGGGGAGGTATCTCACCCCTCTACCTCGGAAAGCAGTGGGCAAAATTAAGTTCAGTTGGCAAATAGTAAAATTAGTCGGTGCCCTTATTTTTTGCTTATTCACGTTTATGAAGTATTTTGGAATTTTAAGTTGGCAAACAATAAATTATTAGGATTGTAGTCGGCAAAATGGGAAAAAAGTTGAAAAGTACCTTTTTATTTTTATTTATGTTTTGAAGAGAAGTATTATATCATCTTTTTACATTTTCATCCCCCCAAAAATCTTTCTTCGGGACGGTCCCGAGTCTAACGACAGTCTTTTGGCTCATAATTAAGCGATTTTGCTCCTTAATATAGCAAAATACAAATGATTGGTTTTCAATATATATTTAGAACCCCCCCCCCTCCCGAAAAAAGTTGAAAATACGCCACTGCGGCTATACCGGACTATGGGTACTTACGTGTTCAAATGGAATAGCAGTGATTAAGTTCCGAGTTCATATGTAGAATGTATATATATATCATATAACAATGTATACTGTATACTCGTATTGTCCCTATCCTTTGGATAGATTGGAGACGTAACGGGCAAACGCTGGGTATGTGAGAATGACAACTCACTATGCGCCTACTGGCTTGCGCGTATTAACAAAGCCACTAAGTCCTACTATAAAGATTATTTTTCAAAATTTTTAAAGCATTTTATTTTGGATAATGGGAGTTAAGAATGTATTTTGATAAAAAAGCGATTTTTGACTATAGGTAATTCAGAAAACACTGTCAAATTTAGGGTCAAAAAGTAGTTTTTTTTAAAAAAAAACCAAAATATCGCTCTGGCACCCACTAAACTGCATTTATACCAAGTTTCATTATGCACTTTGAAAATTATTTAGTGATTTGTAACATACATTGTACATGGTATTTTATTGTATCTGTGATCGATTTAATTTAAAAATGATTATTTTTCAATTTGTTTACAGCTAGGTATTTATTCCATGTTCTTGTGCAAGATATAGGTACTTAACACATTAAAAATTAATACTTACTCACTCATTAATCGTTAAGGATGGAAGATACAGAGGTAGTAAGAGTAGTAAGGTGAATTTATGTTAAATGAAAGGGAATAAGAGAAAGACCAATAGAAGTGGGGGTAAGTTGCGTAGAAAGGTAGCAGAGTGGGCCATCGCCTAAGTGTAGGAAATAATATAATAATAATGGTACTAAAAATTAATCATTCCTTAAATCATTTGTATATTATTAATGCTGTACATTTTTTATTCTTATTTTCATAAACCCATTAAATTTTACTTTCAATGTGTAGGCTTTTTTAGGTTCTCTAGAACAATGCATTCCAAGTACATAATTTGACTCATGTAACAAATACTTCAAAAGTGAAACTTTTATTTTGCATTTATTGCTGTTTTCTATTTTTAGAGCTTTTTTTTCATATTTTTTTTTAGTAATTTTGTTAATTTTCAGTGTATATTTAATATATTATACGAGATTTTAGAGTAAAATTAAGTAATTAAAAATATTATTTATATACATTTTGTTTCATAATATTTTCTGTAAATCTGCCAATCATTCTATTTATTGTTTCCCATAAAGTTTTTATCTATCTACGGTGCAATTAACGGCTGTGGTGCACCCCTGGAACTCAAACAAATAACAACTAATATTGGTCAATTAGTGTTAGATTGTGATCGCTTTTATACACATTTTTTAAACTTACTTTAATATTAAAATACATGATAAAATAAACATAAACCACTATCCATCATTTTTCAATTAGCACCCGAAACCATAATCCAAATAAATAATTCCAGTGAAAAACCTTATATTATTAAAGTATTATAGTTAATTTAATTTTTAAAATGTATCAATAGGTATCATTGTATTCATATTACACTAGTAGAACACTGTATAAAAGGGTTGTAACATATAATACAGTATAGTACAAAATATAAAGTACATAACCCTTAATTTTATATGACAAGTAGGTAGGTAACTATAATAATATTTATTAAAATTTACTTATTTTTCCAACTCTTTTCTTTTTACTTAGTGAAGAATACATTATTTTCTATTTAATAGGAAGAACAACAATGCAATAGAAAATTGTAAGTACATAAATTGATATTTATATTTTATACCTATTTAACTGTTAGATTGTTCAAAGTAAATATAAAAAACAAAAAAATGTTGTTATGTATTATACATTACATAAGTTATATATATTTGTATATTATTGCTGCTACATAAAATAATAGTTATCCTGTGTTTCATTTTATAGCATCATGCTTCTGCAAAATAAATTATTTGTTTGAATCACTTTCTTTAAAAACAATGATAAAGAATATAACAAAAAGAAAAAATAACCTAAACAATAAGTGAAGTATGACTGTATCTATAGACATTTGTAATTTAATGTATTAAAGAAACAAATATATACTTATTAAATTCTAGTTTTATTTATTATTATAATTTCACTATTTGACAATTTGAATTACAAATATTCATCAACAACAGAAATAAATAAAGGCTGTCTATTCTATTACTTTTTTTTTTAAATGTTTGTAAATATATATTGTCATAATATACACAAAGTAAAATGTAATATTTGTAACCTAAAGTGCAAAATAAAAAAAAAGTGTATAATCAGTACCAAATATTATTGACTCTTTTATCTCATTCATCATAATTGTCTGTTTGCCCATTTTCATTAAAATCTTCACCATGTTCAGGTTTTGTATAATAAGAACTACTGTAACGGCTACCATTTGCAGTTTCCTCATCAGGTTCTTCTTTCTTAACCATATCTGGATCATATTCTTCATGGCCACTGTTGTAATTATCATATTCATTGTAATTGTCATAATTATCATAATCTAAGGGAAAAAATTGCAAATATATTATATTTTTAAAATTGTATTATTTATATTTATGTAAATTAAAAAACAAATAAATGAGTAAAAACAATAAATATAATATGTTAGGTATAACAGAACAAATTATAAGTTATAAAGCTTTTAAAATTTATTTAATTTTAAGATCATTGTAAACATTTTAGTTTTAAATGGGTAAATGGTAGAAATTTTTAAATATGGACAGATTTGTATTGTCGTGTGTAAAGTAGGTTCCAAATTTATATAAAAAAACCTAAGAAATATGCAAAAGAAAAACATATTTATAACAAATGCAGAAACATGACTAAAGTTCAGTAAAGTGTACGTAGTAGGATCAAAAAGTTCCCGGAATTTATTTATAGAAAAAAAAAACAATTTTTCTTATTAAATATCTGATTATTAGAATTAAAAGTAGATATTACTAGCTATATGTAAGTTTAATCGTTAAAATTATATTAGTCTCATATGAGCTGTAACCGTGTCCATACAAAACAGAGTTTACTCATTTTTTCATATTTTTTGAAGTTGACTTCCGCTCTTCGCCATCAAGTGACTCTTGACCATTTTTGAACCGTTTATACCAATCATAAATGGCTATTTTCTTTAATGCTTCACCACCACAAACTGTTATCAAACATTCAAGCGTTTCTGTAGCAGTTTTTCCCAAGTTTAAAACAAAATTTAATGTTGGCCCATTGTTCAAATTATGACATTTTGAAAAAAATCTCAGTTTCATATGGATACAATTACAGCTCATATGAGACTAATGTAATTTTAACGATTAAACCTACTGATAGCTAGTAATGTCTACTTCTAATTCTAATAATCAGATATTTGATAAGAAAAATAGTTTTTTTCTATAAATAAATTCTGGGAACTTTTTGATTCTACTACGTATATGTGGGCTGTGTGATAAGTACCAGAGTTTAACGAGTTTGCGTCCCGTCACTGATACAAAATTTCTATACTATCATTTGACATTATTTTTCAATACAGGGTTGTTAAAATTTTAAACAGTTTTATAGAGGAAATTTAATTTGATAACTTTTAAAAGTTTAAATTAATGGGCTTTTTGAAAATATTGTTTGAATAATATCAGTCAGTGACTAGATTTCTTTTTTTGAATGGAAAGAAGTGTGAAGAAATCAATATGAAGTTGTATATAAGGATTAAGTACAATCAATGACCACCATTAGATATGGGTTTAATGAATTTAAACGTTGCCAAACAACCATTTTTGATAAAGAACGTCTAGGCAATCCAATTGAAGTGACAACAGAAATATCTCATGAAATTGTATTAGTGGTCTGCAGGTGAAGATCAGAGTGATTGCTGATATTATAAACATTTAAAATGACTGTGTACAAAATATCCTACACGAAAAAACTATCAACGAGAGATGGGTGCTATTTTTGCTCATCTTGGAGCAAAAACTGAATCGAATGATAACTTCGCAACACAGCTTAAAACATAGGACTTAAGCGGAATGGACGATGGACCAAATTCCTCCATCTGGATCTTATCCGACATTAAAAAAACTATTGAGAAAATTCAAAAATTATATTTTTAAAGTATCATATAGATGCAACTTGCTATTAGAAAAGTTATATATGATGGAAATCAGAACACTCCTTCTGGTCAAAATGTTGTTCACAGGATACAAAAATAAGGAAAAAAATAATATAAAAATCATTGAAAAACTATTAGATCTCTCCTTATGCTTTAAATCTAAAGTATAATACATATTTTATTATATGTAAACGAGTCGTGGACATTCAGGTACAAAATTGAGAATCTGCAAAACGTGTTACATCGCTATAGTTATATATGATGCCCGTATAGGTAGGTACCGAAGATAGTATGAATATTGTGCAACAGCTAATACGCAAACGCATCGGGTCACGGGTGTGGCCATGAAATGTACTGCCGCCGCAATATGAAATACAACACCATCTCTGGAGTATTTCATACGTAATAGGTTTAGTAATCAAGCGCTTTGAATGCGTTTTCTTTCCAAAAGCGGGTACTTATCATCAACCCTCGTACTAATAACCTACATATCTACCGATATTTTATTTATTTTTATAATACCGATGTATTTATAATATTAAAAAACAATATATGATATTTAAAATAAAATAAAACGCAAATCCACAAAAATTTTCTTTTTATTTTAAGCAAATACAGTATTTTGGAAACAATGTTTCCATCTTCAGTGCAAAACACAGTCTGTGCAAATACTGTATTTACTTAAAATAAAAAGTAAATTTTTGTGGATTTGAGTTTTATTTAATTTTAAATAAATTATCCACTAGTACTCAAATTTAAATATAAATATATGTGTCATACATTTTATCTATGTGGTAATAAATATAATATTAAATATTTATATTTTGAATATTTTGATTTTGATTTTCATAACAAAGGTTTGCAAATTAGTAAATTCCAAAAAATAAAATCTCATTTTTTGTTTTCCAGTCTTAAGGAATTTTGAATCATAAAACTACTCGGGTTACATATTAAAATTAATATACTAACCATCAACAGGCTCTTGTTTAATGTGAACTTTGTCCTCACGTTCAGAATTGTCTTTATCATGTTTATCACGACGATCTTTACTTCTAATAAAATGTATAATAATTTATTAGTTTAAATAATACATTTGAATTAAATTAACATCTTACTTGTCCCTGCGATGATGTTCCCTATCTTTACGATCCTTTTTACGTTCACGATCCCTAGAGCGACTACGCTTTCTTTTTCTTTCTCCACGATCACGATCTTTATCTTTATCTCTAGACTTGGAAGAAACAGGAACTTCTTCCACTTCATCATACTCAGCATCTCTAACACGGTCTCTGCTACGACGTCTTTTACGTTCTCGTGATCGTCTATTAATATCATTCATATATTATGAAATTATATAATTGAAATGCAAAAAATAAAATGTATGTTTTTATAAAAGATTGAAACATATTTATTGGGTTTGTATTTTACTTTTAAAATAGATATTCAAGATTCAAATAAATTATTTGTTTTGACTTTGTTGTCATCTGAAAGTAAATTGGTATTGATTTGGAGATGATTATCAAATGACAAAAGCGCCAATTAAAAAACTATATATTATTTACCTATTACATATATATAATACCATATAAAAAATAATTTCAAAATGGAACTTGTGTTTTCATATAAAATTAAATAAAACTAATAGATTGAACTATAGTATGTACTATATTTTCATTAGTATTAAATGCAAATACGTATATAAATATAGAAATACTAAGGTATTATTTTTTTCGCATTATTATGTTGAAAAATATATTTTAATTTATGATACAAAAGTATTTCTACTATTTAAATGGATAATATAATTAATACATACGACTTAGATCGATGACGTTTTCTTTCACGATCTCTACTACGTGGGCGTCTTGTTTCACGTTCACGATCTCTATCTCGATAATCACGTTCTCGATCTCTTTCCATAGTTACACTACGTCCAGATCGACTACCTGCCATTTCACGAGCATACCTTTCTCTTTCACGTTCATTATCTTCCCTACCTGAATGTTTCAAATTGACTTCTGGTCCACCACGTCTTGTACCCCCTAATCCACCTCCTAAATTAAACAAATTTTAATTTAAAAAATAGTGATTAATACAATTAAAGATTAACAATTAATGATTTAATTCAAAATTATATTTACCTAATCTTCTTGGAAGCCATCCTTTGACAGTACGTGCTCTTTCAACATCGACTAACACTCTGCGACCATCAATCTTTTTGCCATCAGCATGTTTATATGCAGCTATAATAAATATTATTGGGGGGAAAACAATTAGACTGAACTAAAACTGATATAAATATTTTGCTGTCCATTTTAAGAACACTGAAGTACCCATCCCGATTCAAATGAAAATGTCTGACTATTAATTAATTTTCTTAAATGAAATGTATTAACTGATGAATTGATAAAATAACAAAGATTGAATCTTTGAAATATATTGAAACACATCGGAACTAGGACTTACCAACCTCATAAAAATACAAATGTAATACCTACATTGAAAAATAAGATATAATCAAATGTTTAAGTACCTACCAATTATACTTATTTGCTATTCCAAGAGTGTTTTTTTTTAGCGCAGTTTGCCAAGTGAATCCAAAATTTGTCGGTATATTTTTTTTTTTTTTTTTTTTACTTTACCTGGGACGCCAATACTTACATAATGGGCGCATACTTTATTTATTACCCAGTAAAATTAATTAAGATAAAGAATTGTAAATGAAATAAAAATATCTTGTTTTCTTCCACCAATTTTACATTATCTTACCTTTGCATATAACATGCTCAGAAGAAAAAATAAAATAAAAATATTACACTATGATTTAAACAAACAACATACAGTTTACCACATTCTGTAATGTTCCTAAGTTATGTATTATCCGGTTTTTTTTTTTAATATAAACTAATATAAGTTCAATCTTGATTTTTTTTTTAAATTTAGAAAACTTAAGAAAACAATAAAACAATACAAAAAATTAATAATAATACTAATAATAATAATAATAATAATAATAATAATAATAATAAACATTTGTTCACCCGTAAGTATGGGTTGTAGAAATAAGTAATGTACATTTAAGAATAATTTGTACTTAAGAAAATTATTGGAAACTGTAGTGATGGATTTACTTTTTTTGTAATTTGTATGTTGGGCTTACCACACATACAAACCTATTATCAACAAAGTCGTCTACGTATAATCACAGGGTCATTAAAGAAGCTCCAATCAGCGAGCTCTTCACAGTTCACTGCATCAAGAACAAAATACAATTATTAAAACTGTACCAGAATTTTTTTTAGAATTTTTAAGAACATTGTATATAGAAAGTACGCGCAAGGGTTAATAGAAACCAAGAGTTTTCAAAATAATATTTTAAAACTGGCGAGTATTCAGATCTAAATTTTGGCAGACTAGTCCTTAATTTATGAATATTAATGTTTTAGTACTGTTCAATTATGTACAACACACTTTCGCATAAATGTATTTATTTATATAAAATATTATATTTGTACTTACATATATACACATAATAACATGGTTGTATATCATTTTTTTAAATACAATTCAATGTATTTCAAGTCTAATTAGACAATTCTTAGGGTTGGAAATAGTTATGCTATTGAAAAAATATCATACTAGATAATTGTCTATGTTAAATTTATAAACATTAAATTAACTACAATCAAGCTTATTACATGATTGATAAAACTGTTATAAATGATTTATGGGAATTTTTAAAATAGGAATAAAAATATGTGAATAATATATTTTATTGTCATTTGTCATTATTCAACAATGTTACTATTACATCTAACTAGATTTGTGATGTGACTTTAAAATGTAATATTTTATAAAAACTATACACATAGGCATACAGTACCCATATTATACAGACACCTACATTTATTACAATTTATATACAAATATACATATGAAAATGTATGGTACATAACCAAACAGTAATATTTTATTTTGAAGAGAGTTGTAGTTATTTTACTGGTCCAAGCAAATGTTTTTTTTTTAACCTGCATAATTGTATTATTTTAAATAAATCATTGCATGTTTTGGAAATATTCAGTTAAGAAGTTATTGCCACTGAAAGTACTGTAATTATCATAGTGAAAGTAAATATTGCATTATTGTAGATTGTGAAAATGAATAATTAATCCGCGCAT
Organism: Pemphigus obesinymphae; assembly: GCA_025469235.1. NCBI lineage: Eukaryota > Metazoa > Arthropoda > Insecta > Hemiptera > Aphididae > Pemphigus > Pemphigus obesinymphae. The sequence continues at coordinate 25,546 of JAIPRL010003132.1, read as the reverse complement.
TTTTATTATTCAATTCTCTAGTTATTAAAAGAAATCGAAGTTTTTAATATATAGGTAACAATATTATATTTTTGTTTTATTAATTTTAATGGAACAAAACACAAAAACTTATATGATTAATAACTTCAATAATATTTTGAATATATGGCATTTGTTTGTTTTGCTCACTTAGTATCGTTCTTATACATGATTCCAAAAATATCCTTAGATTTGTAATGAAGACCAACAACCTTGCATTATTACAGCGTACAAACATAATAATATAGCTTAAAATGACAATAATTTAAAAGTAATATCTCTGAAAAAATCGATTTCATATTTAAAATAAAACAAAATACGTAGGTAAAAAAAAAAAATTGCGCGTGTCTGTAATGGCATTTATAAACAAATTTGACCTGAACATTCGCTATCAAAGGCCATCAGGTTAATACTCGAAAAAAAAAATACATCTTAACTCTGATTACTTACAATGCATATCACGTTCATATTCATACTCAATGAAAGCATACCCTCTTGGTTTACCATCAATCTTGTTATGAATGACAACAATCTATTAAAAATAAAAAAACTATGTTCACACTATTAATTTTTTTAATTTAATAAATTAATTGCTCTACCTTTTTAATAGGACCGTATAGTTCAAACTCTCGTCGTAATTTTGATTCAGAGGTATCATAATTCTAAAATGAATAATTTACATCTAGATTATTTTCATTAATATCTCATTTATTTTACTTATTGTAATCACTGAATTGTATATAATAATTAATATGAAAAAGTACCTATAAATATAAATTAATAATTATGAAACCAATCTAGTTACTTGCTTTCAAAGGTCAAAGAAAAAACTTGATTTGTTAATTTTTATTATTATTATATTCTTCATTAGGTAAATTTAAGTTTTTGGTAAAATCAGAACTCACTTATCATACTTTTTTTTGAGTAATTAGTAAAATTAACTGTCAAGGTGATTACTGCGATTGCTGTTTAATACTATGCATTTATTAAATGAATATTTATTATTTATTAGGTTACTTAAGTATGGGATATATGGCACCTGTATGCTAACCGAGTACTATGATTGGCTATAATATTATAGTATAAAAACTTAAAATGCTAGTAATTTAGAAAAACATGGCTGGGAGTTGAGGGTTACACTCGCGAATATCACAAATTAAATCAAAAATATCCCCCCTTCACATCTCTATGTGCTGTGAAACATCACGTCAGATAGATAAGGTTAAATAAATTACGTTTCAAGTATACTTCTTTCGATTAAAAGAGGTACTATTATTCTATTATTAACCTGACCGCACGCATAGTTATCAACCCTGTAATAACAATGACACTCATTTTTACTAATTACCAAAAAGAAATATAAGGGAGTTCTGATTATATCAAAAACTTTCAAATTTGATGAAGAAATTATTATTTTTGAAAATTTAGGTATCGCAATTTTTAAAAAAAATATAAAATCAAGTCCGATCAACAAAATTTGACTTCACCATTATACCTAATTAGAATGAAAAAACACGCAAAATTTTTTTTATAAATTGCTCAATGGATAAAGTAGAATTATGTCAATAACAGACACTATTGTTCGAAAATGTTATGTAACTATGTTACAAACAAGTCTAGTTTACCACGTCTGTCACAAATTTCAATTTTTTTTTTTTTAATCGATAATATTTTAAATACAGATTCTAAATATGTAAAAATTAAATTGTGGAGACAAATACCTAGTTATAAAGTTATAGAAATTTTAAATAATATTTATACTATCAAAAATGACATATTTTATGTTGTAATTTCATATAAAAAGTGGTTTTTTTAATAAAACCGCGAAACCTCTTTTAAAGTAACAAATTAAAATTGAGGAAGGTATTTTAGAGAAAACACCTGGGAATACAAAATGTGCTCCCTACGGCCGATGTAAATTAAATCGAAAATATCCCTCGATTTGTTATAAAACACCATGTTGGGTAATGGGGAAAAGTAAATGTGTTTTGAAAGTAGTTCATATATAATATATATATGTTATACTCATTCAATATTCAAATTGTTTACGAAAATTAAAAATCAATCATCTGATTATCAATTTATTAATATAATATTAAGGTATAATTAATAAAAATCTTTTTAACTCAAAATGTTTTAATTTATTAAAAAGAAACAAATCAACTAAGATTGGAGTATGCATTGTGGAATTCAAGTATCTGGGGAAAAAAAAAGACCACTAAAGACGGAAACATGTCAGTACCTAACTAATAATGTATAGTACGTGTCCACTCATAATCAGTATTACACGCAATCTTTAAATGCCTATAACTTCAAAAATAAATGAGAACGGCACAATAGAAGAAAGAGAGAACGGTCCGTAGGACCTCGAGTGTGGCAACCGGAGCCGGCAGGCGTAGGGAGCGGTCATTCTCGAATAGCGAGGGTTCACCCGTTAGGTTATAGGTCACAAGTATTTTAAAAGAAAAAACTAAAAATTAAGTTATTTATGCTGAAACTGAACTTCACCAAGCTTTAAAACACACAATTTTATATGGGTGTCAAAAAAATATATAATATTATATAATAACGTGTATATCGGTTAATTCGTTAAAAACCGCACGTTTGATACGAAAATGCAGTGTAAAATAAGCGGTTCTTGATGATACAACAAACTTCAAATAGCTGTAACTTTTTAACTACTTGAATCCGCAGATTTCTGATTATAGATTTGAAATCAGCATAAAAAATACTATAAAACAGCATAAAAAAAAATCGAAACAAAAAGGCGCCCGGTAAAGTATATTTGTTCCCAAAATTCTAAGAACACCATCATTTAAAAAACAATTTTACATAGTTTCAAGTAAAAAGTTTAAAAAGTGGGGCACCTAAACGAAATTTATACCATTATTTGATATCATCTCCTATGATTTGTAATTTTAAAAATAAAACTATAAATATATTTAAAGCAATGAATATATAATAAATCAATATATAAACAAAATAACTTTAATTAATTACCACATTTACTTACAATTCTAGCAACAAATAACGTTTTAAATGGATCTGTTGTAGCATTTGCCACCGAATGAGGTTCCCCTAAAAACAAATATTTATTTACGCTTTTAGTACCATAATATTAATGTAAACAATTAGTCACTATGAAAATTATTGCATATAAGTCTCAACAATAAAATACTTACATAGAGCAATTTCTTGTTCTAATTTGTATGCCACTTGTTCGGCCTTCTCTCTTCGTCGACGTTCCAATCTCTCTTCACGGGTTTCGATTTTGGTCGGTGGCGGTGTATCTTCAGGATCCTACAGAAAACTGAACATTATATCTTTCGGACTTAAAATATTTGTATAGTATATTATACGCACTTCGAACAAGTCCATAAAGTTCCCGACGCCCAGGTACCCTCGGGTTTTCTTTTCATGAGGTAATTTAGCGACCGGCGGTAGATAGGGGACGGGATCCCTTGGCGCGAATAGCGCCAACAAATTAGGAGGCAGAAATTGAGTCATTTTTCCGAATTTGAATCACTTGGGATCCAGTGGTCGATACAAGTCAATCGTTAAACCATCGAGGGATTTAACTATCAATCCTTTTAAAACAGCACGGAAATCATACGAATTAAATACGAATAATAATTAAATTTTACACGATTTCGGTAGAAAAATTAATTTAATAGTTATAACTTATTGTACTCGGATTCGGAACGAGAACGGATTCGGAGAACAACATTAAACATACACAAAACGAAATCTCGTCGACCATTTTAGTCGTTCAACGCATAGACATATAAATATATTTTGTATGTCTATGGTTCAACGCTATCAAACATCATGGAATAAAAAGCTACGCTTTGCAGTGTGGATTGGGGATACCATAATTATTGTACATATACAACACAAGGTTCATAGATAATACAACCATTCTTTTGTTCTGGGATACAACCATAGAAAAGTCTGAGATTATTGATACAACCATAAAGTCAATACTATAAAACAACCATGACAAAATACTACTACTTTTTCTTGATCACAGATATATATAGCAACTAGTATATAGATCTGTGGTCATGTAATAACCTGTACAAACTACAAAATTATCGATGTAAATCATATAAAAGTTGTGATCTTTAAGTCAAACCCACGGCTATAGACATGATAAAATAGATCTATTTTGTCATGGCTATAGATATATGTATCTTTATCATGTATCTGTGGTAAAACATTTGCATTTGTATTAAAAATAAAATAACGAAAATGATAGTTTTTAAGTTTTTCACTTTTTGGCTGTCGACCAGTGCTACCAGGTCATTTGTGATTACTGATTGTACAAATTTGAATAATCATAATCATAATTTCTATTTGAGGTTATGTATATTATTATCAATATTGTAAATAATGATTAATCAAATATTTTATGTAGTTTAAATAATAAAATACGGCTGTAATAATATTAGAGTATATTTCTTAGCCAATAAATTATATATACGTTTAAATTGTACGTAACTTACACAGCTCATTATGATGGAAACTAAAATGCAAAACTGGATTCCTGGTAACTTTAAAAGTGTTCCCGATACTGGACGATCAGGTTTGTATCTCAAAATTTCTTCTTTTCTGTATTCAATCCTAGGTTTGGTTTTCAGCCCTCCTACATTCTTCTCCATTACATCCCTTCCTTTTAATTTCCCGATATGAATTGCATTCTTGGTCTTTCACTATTTGTTGTATGTACTTGAGTGCGGCCTACCCCTACAGTTTTTTTCCTTCTACCCAACCCTTCTATAATTAGTCCAAGGAACCCACCATATCTTCATACATGGCCAACCCATTAATTTCTCTTTTCCACAATGCTATTTCACATAGACCTCTTCTCCTTCATTCTTTCGAGTACTTCTTAATGTATTACTTTATCCCTCCAACTTATCTTGAACATTCTTCTAAATTCTAAATTCGTCTTCATTCTAGCAAGCTTCTATTCTCTTCTTTCCCAATTGTTCATGTTTCGTTGCCATTTTACATTATTTTACAATATAAGTATAAGTACTTAGTCTTTATAGGTATATTAGATTTCAATTAGATTTTGTAAATGGGCATTAGATCATTATTATATTTACACATGAAATGTTGTAATTACCTCCCTTTTTTTCTATGTAACTAAGAATTTAGTGGGATGCCCTTCATCCCATTCTAAGTCCTCCAATGAAAACCCATAACATTTTCATTGGCCATTTACATAAAAAAAAAGTGATCTCAATTCTTATTATTAAACTTAATTTAAATTTGGTACCTGTTTAAAAATAATTAAATTTATTATACTTTTTAGCTCAGCAAGATGTTGTACAACATGGGTGGACTCCAATAACAACTACAACTTCTGTTCTTGGTGTTGTATTTGATTCTGGTGTAGCTTTAGCTGCCGACACATTGACTTCATATGGTTCAATGGCATGTTTCCAGAATAATCCTAGAATATTGACGGTATGTTGAATTAAGATGAAGTATTATTTACATTTCCTTAAAAATATATTTCAATTATATCTAAAAACAAACTTTTATATCAACAGGTAAATAAAAATATTATTGTGGCAGCAGCAGGTGAATATTCTGATTATCAGTTTATACGAGATGCTATTCAAGAAAAAATCATGACTGAAAATTGTTTAAACGATGGTATATCATTGAAACCAAAAGCTTTGTATACTTGGCTGTCCCGTGTTTTGTACAACCGCAGGACTAAGATGAAGCCACTTTGGTCCACATTCTTAGTTGCAGGAGTCCAAAACGATGTACCGTTTTTGGGTGAAATTGATAAATTAGGTACTGCGTTTGCTGATGAACAAATTGCTAGTGGTTATGGTGCATACCTTGCATTGCCACTATTAAGAAAAGCTATTGATGAAAAACGTGAAAAATCAAATTCTAAATTAACAAAAGATGAAGCTATTGATTTACTTAAGAAGTGTATGGAAGTGTTGTACTACAGGTAATTAAAGACTAATTTTAATTTTTGTCTAATGATACTTTAAAATATAAATAAGGTCTACAATCTAAATGTTTATTGTTTGTTTTTATGTTTAAAATTTTGTCTACAAATGTGTTTTACAGAGATGCTAGAAGCCATGATAAGTATCAAATTGGTATTGTTACTAAAGACTCTGTAGAAGTACTAGATCTTGCATTGAAGCCAAGATGGGGAGTTGCCAAGTTTGTGCAAGGATATGAATAAACTATTGGAAAATATATTCAATACACAATTTTGTCTTATCATTTTCAAATAATTATTACATTTAAGTGGAGATTTTTTTTTATAATAAAATATGTATCTTGGAAACATTATCAAATTGTTTATTTCTTGTATTTTCAACAAATTTTTTTAATCAACAAGTTAAAAAATTTATTATCAATGCAGTATATTATTATTAAATAACTAGTAATAAAATGTACCTACTTATTAATGGTTATAGTTATATCTGATGCGTAGTATGTACATACATGATATTAAGAATCTATACGTTTTTAAATTTTCAATCGTCCTTATATTAAACTGAAATGGATAACAGAAATAAACAAAATTACTGTTTTTATGAAAAGTGTATATTACCTAACCGTTGATAATTTAGGAAATTAGGTTAATGCCCAATTTGATTGGACATTGTAAATACTAAGCCAATGTTGTAAAAACGATGTCTTAACCGAATTTACCATAGGCTAAACTTTCAAAATATAGGATATTTTTTATTTTATAAATGTATTGTGATAACATTTAATTTTTATTTGACTGATTTTTAATTTTATTATTTTGTAAATTTCATGATTATGTATCGTTTATTACTGTCATACGTTATATTGTATTATTAGTATTACCTGTATTATTTAAGCTTATTGCAATACCATTATGTTCACAATCTTACCTGGCCAAATCCCCTATGTAATCTTTTTGAATTTATTTTATCATTATTACTTACAAATTTTAGGAATTAACAAAAATTCCTGATTATGAAATTGCCGGTAACATATACATATAGCTATGATTATACTAATTTTAGATTCTGAGTGTAACAAGAAATGTATTGGTTTTACAATGTTATGTTTGTAATAACTAATATTGATTATATAATAATATAATCAATAGTAATATATTATTATATACACTTTGTTAGGTATAAGATTTGTCATGGTACTTTTTTATAAAGAGTTTTTTCCAATAATTCATTCCGGATGATATTTTATAAAAGTAATATTTTAATTTGTGCTAGTAGTTTTCTCAAGTGATGAATACTACCAAGAATTGTTACAAATCTGAAACTAAAAATATCTAGACTATACAATTTTAAAAATAAATCATTCTTTACTCTTTAGTGATTTATAAGAACATTGAAATTAGCTTTTGTACACATCTGAGCAGAAATTTTGATTTTAAAAATTATTTTAGCCTACTTTTAATGAGAATATTTTTCAATTTTTTGGAGTAAAAATAATGGAAAATTTTATGTCGAAAAATAATGTTATGCATACCAAAATTTACAAAAAATGTTTAACCAAGATTTATTTTTCTTTTTAAATTTAAAATAATACTACTCTATAAGATCAAAGGATGATAGACTAATTCTTATCACCCTGTCTCTATGAACTTTTTTACAATGTGAGTACTCGCATAAAATAATTTTAGATAATTGAACTAGTAATTTTGAAGATTATACAAAATTATAATAATTGATTATAAACCAATTCATATAATAGTTACATAATTCACTAGTAATAGTTGAAAAACATTTTCGATTTTTCATTCATGAATAAGACATACAATATATTATTGTTATAGATATACAATTTTCATTTTATTTGCATTAATATTTAAAAGTTAAAATATGTATTATTATAAGGATAAAATGTATCCATGATCACAGTATAATATAGAAGAGATGCTTTTGGGAGTTTTAGGATCTGGATTAGATGTTGAAAATGATTTATGAATTTACGATTAACAATCCTAGCCATCCAACTAGTCTTCATGAACGACTGTTGTGTTTGAACTGAGCATAAGCATATATATTATCTATGAGCACACATAAATAATTGTTATCACACAAATAGCTGTTGTTTGGGTACTGAAGTATCACATGACAGGATATATGTTTAAATCTGAAGCAAAATATAAGCTCTCGTGTATTGAGGGTCCCTAATTTGTCCAAATCGTGAACAAAGGAATGTCTTAGACATGCCATGGTGTAGGATAAGATGTGAATTCAAGAAATAATAAATATGATAACATATAGCCAATAACAGTTATTGAACTATATTTTAAGATTTATGGTAATTATTATGAATTTTTGATAGTTCATATAAAAAATAAATGTTAATCAAATTATTAAATAATATAATAAAAGTAATTAATTTCAAATTTGTTTAATAATGACGATAATTTAGTTAATTATTTATTATATTTACCTAAACGTAAACACTGTATAATAAATACAACATGTATTCACCAAGACAAGAACTTACAATTTTTTTTTTTAAGATGTATTATGTATATAAAATAGTAATAACAATAATGATAAGATTAACTATTAAGTTAACATAGTAATATTATTTAATTGAGAATAGTATGACGGTCATAGATATTTTTTCTTTGTTCTTTGACCTGTCTTTTCCATTTATCTTGTTGATGTCCAAATCTGTTAAGGACATTACTGCTTGTAGCAATAGAAACCATGGGGTCACTTCCTCCCCTCGTGTCTAATGATACAGCAGGTGGGAGATCATCCTATATTTAGAATAATTTCATATTAATACATCAAATACAATAATGAATTATTAAAAATTTAAATAAGAAAATGAATACTAACAAGCATGCAAATTATTAAAATAAACTATTACAAAAGTCAAAAACAAAAAAAACTCAAAACATTGATCCCACAATTTGTCACACAAGTAAGAATTTTATAGTATTTTGTATAGTTCATTTTTAAAGAATTATAAAATATATAAAAATAAATATATATATTATATTATTATTTTTTATAATATATATTTATTTTTATTTTTATAAGAGTATTACATTTTTTAAATTAATTAATTTTGAACATATTTTATAACATCTATATTTAGTGAGGCGACAACATAGACATAGATAACATAGTTCATTAGATAAAATATTTTGTCCAAAAGTGAATTTAAGCAATACTAAGCACTATTATAATATTATGGAAAAGTGTTAAATCCCATAAAGCCATTTTATTGGTTTATCAGTTAGTGTATTTTATTATTTGGTGAGCAAGGTATGGGGAATATTTATTGTAAAATAGTACATCAAAATAATGATGGAAAAAATAAAAATAAATAAAAAAGCAAAACAATATTAAATACAAAAATGTCCAACTACATTATATTTACTGTATAAACCTTAACTTTTGATGCATTTTTGTAATTCTTTGTAATTTATTTTGACATACTAAAATGTCAAAATGCATATCACGGAATGTTAGGAAAACTGCTGTTATACATTGTTATATTTTTTTAAAGACAAATTGGGGGAGAATTGTTTGGACTTACAAAACTACCGCTATCGGACAAGGTTGGCTCCATTAAAGAACATACCTCTTCGTTGGTGTGCTCTACATAGGCTCCAACCAGCTTGCGTCTTCTCATCATTGGCTCCAGACATAATAGGAAAAACATGTATGTCACTAGCAGCGATATTACACATAGAACAATCAATACGACCACCTAAATTAATTTAAAAAATGTAAATAAGTTTAATATTTAACTTAATATGTTTGACAAAAATTAGTTGTTACCTTCATAGTTGTAGTGTTTCTACTCTCGTAAGTACAAGTGCACCGGGGACATAATTCTTTTTTTGTATTATTTACCTCACCAATAACTGGTAGGCTTACTCCATTACAATCACTGAAAAAAGTTGCGTAATTAGATACAGGTATGTATTCAGATCATATTTTATGATTTTGTGATAAATAAATATTTATAACTCACTTGCTAGGAAGAACATTGGCTATATATAATTTATTATACATTTCTGTACCATTTACTATGGTACATACACATTTGCAACGCGCGTCTTCATATGATTCAGCCTATAACAAATTAAAATTTATTTAGTCATTAGGTATAACATTAGTATTAAATTATTCAACAAAATTCATATTTCATATACAAAAAATTACAATTTTTATGAACAATAGAGTATAAAATAAATTAATAAATAAAATGTGATCATATATATAATAGGTACATATCATATTTATATTATCATATACAGTATTCCTAGTTCCTACCTACGCTCACAAATGGGCAAGATACTTCAAAATATGTATCTAGATTCTAGATACTCGATACATTAATATGAATTTTAATAATAGTATTAATTTTGATTATTAAAATGATATCAATATCTATACTATACGTGTTTGATGTAGGTAATAAATTTGTGTTATAAATAATACAATAATAATGCCATAGAGTTATTATTATTATTATATAATATATATATATATATATGTATATTATACATTACCTATACAGTATTTCAGTATACTATATTGTTTTTGCACAGTCGACTATATAGTAAGTAGTATTATTATATTTTATATATCTAATACGGTTGTCAGTTGTATAGGTACTGGAACAAAATTAATATTATACAAGATATAACCTACACTACAACAATGAAGATAAAAAATATGTATAAACTAAATACTAACAGTGGCGTATTTATGGGAAAGGGGTCCTCACATAGCAACTTCTCCATCAAAAATGTCTACTTAGATTTTTTTGATACCTATTGTATACATTACGACACAATTTAAAAAATATTAAATGGCTTCATTATTAAAAAAAATTTCACATTCTCTCTCCTTCTTTAAAAATGCTTAAATACACCTCTGTGTACTACTAGGTACCTAGTATTAATCTGTCAGTTTATTATTATTTGTTTATATCTATTATTTTATTAATAGGTTATATTCTATGGTACTATCATTCCTAATAATAATAGGTACCTAGTTGTTAATATTTATTTTAATTTAGAAAAAAAAAAACATTGCTTCAAAGTATTTTTTTAATGTATTGAGTAACTCTTTTTGAAAACATAGAAATACATAAACTAAAAAAATATCGCAATAAGATACTCTATACTTTCCGGAACTGTATCGTAATACAAGGTACAAGATTCTGCCAAACTCTACCTACACTAATAATAATACATTTCATTTAATATTAATAATTATAAATACATTTAACTTTTAATTACATATTATACAATAATTTATATTTTATGAAATTATATTGTTTGTAAACTATAAAATAGTAAATAAATGTAGACAAAAAGAAAATAATAAACCTAAAATAGGTATCATATTACGAGTATATAGACAAAGTAAAATAAATTAAACTATAAGTATTTTGAATTTTAATTGGTTCCTAAACAGCGTCGGATAGGGAAGCTACCGGCCCAAGAAGCATTTTAAACCATTTTTTTTAAAAATATTTTAATGAACTGTAGAGTACCACTATTAAGAACCTTTCTAAATTCACTTTAGACTTAAATTTTTGACCGCACATTACTTAATCGGTTCAAATATTGCTTGACCCACAGAGATTTTCTCGGTAGCTGGCGCCAATCCAGTCCTGTTTCTGAAAAATGTATTATTGTACAATAAACTACCTATCTATATTGTTTGCAATAATATCAGCTGAAATAATATTATATACCTAGGTGTCTTTCTTACATTAACTTTTAATTCAATTTTAAACAAACATAATAATGGAAAGTACTAGTTTTTAAAAAATTACTACCATTCACTGTCTATGGTTATTATGTTTACTACATAGTAGTTTACTACATGTATACTACATAGTTATACTATACTATAATAAGAACCCATATCAACACTGTTTGTAATCGTCAAATTTCAACAGACAGAATAATTAATGTTCACTGTACAATTTTTCATACATAATGTAACAAATATGAAAGTTAATACTTTATGCAAACTTACCTTCGAGAAGACAGACAATGACAATAAGCCCACTAAAACGGAAAACACGAACATTTTCGAGTGTGATAGTATGTGTCCAGAAATGTTTAAAATAGATTATTGTTCATAATTTTTTTTGAAATAAAAGTTTTCACATATCGAAACTCCAACAAGACAGAAAAAAATGATTATTTTTTTAGACACTAGAACAACAAAAGTTTAAATGTCGAATAGGTACCTATTACAAAATATAATTACGAGTTTATAATGGAATCCAACAGATTAAATTAAACATTTTTCATTTATTTAATATTCTATGATAGAATGGTATACCTAGTGAATACTGATCTGTGGACAGAATAATAGGACGTACCTATGTGATTTATTTTACTGTTTACACTATGGCTACATATTATATGATATAAGAAAATTTAACTGGATTATTATCACACTACGTAAATGATAAAAAAAAATGTTTTCGATTTGTGGTATGTTTACGCAGAACTTGGTTTCTAATTTCTATATTTTCACTAAATTATTTTGGATGGAGTACTGATCCGGACGTGTTTAGGTAATTAAATATTTAACAATTTTGAATAAATACATTTGTATAAACTATTAAATTATGTTAAACTTTTTAACATCCATCTCCCCAGTTTCGTTTTTAGATTCTGAGCGGAGAGAGGGAGCTAGTGGTTTTACAATTATGTTCATTTTATTTTATTGTTTTTTTTCTGTGTACAAATTTTCAATCCGAAGACTTTTATGTTACATATAAATATGTATCCTACTGTTATTTATATTCTTATCCATTTTCCAGTAGCAAATTGGTGTGTTAATTAGAAGTCATTTTTCAATTTTCCCAATAGTTTTTTTTTTTAATGTGCGGAATGAAAAACTACCAAAATTTGATGTAATACCTACTGGTAAAAATACGATTTCGTTAAATTCGAAATTTATTATTTCTTCGTAATTCCCTAAATATACCTTGGGACTTGAAATTTTTACCGAAAATTTATTTAAATACAATCTTATCGTTAAAAAAATTCGTAATATATATTTTTGAATTTTAGGTTATTTATAGACAATAAATTTCGAGGTTTCTAAGTCTTAATTAAAAGGCCTAATTTTGGGTTTTAAGACATCAATATTTAATAAATACAAGCTTTGATTATGTATATATTATATACATAATAAATGGTACATTAAGGTTGAATGTATACGTTATCTACTCTATAAAATTTAAAAAATCCGTTGTCATGATTTATTTTTATAGGTGGTTATTTACATTTTTTCGACAAAATGACAGATTTTGACTTTTGAGTTATTTAAGTCTAAATAGGTACCTAGTTGATAAAATTAGATTTTAAGGCCGGCAACATTTTTTATATAACTAGGTTTGTCGTACATTACTTTTATATTTATAAAATCGACACTTAAAAATCATTTTATATTCTGAGCGGTCTGATTTTTTCAAATAATTTAAGTCCACTTTATGCATATTTCATAGAAATTTTACAGTTATGAAATTAATGCTTTTCCCATCTAAATGCTAGCAGCCTAGAGTGACACTTTCGTAGCATTTTTTTGCTTATTTAGAGAGTTGTGTCGAACAGTTACATTTTTTTTTTTTTTTGATTATTTACGTTTTAAAATAACTATTTTGTAAGAGTGTATATATTACAAATTCGTATACAAAAAAAAAAGTTATCGTCTTTTTTATTATTTTTGTTAACGTTTTTAAAAAGTCCAAGAAGGTTCTGGGAAGAAATTTATACTAGGTATAAGATGAACGCAAATTCTACAAAAAGTTCATGGTTTTTTAGTAGCGGCGAATGAGTTTAGATTTCGCCTAGTGCACTATATTATGTTTACTTGAGCCGGCCCTGGTCGGATTATATAATAATTTAACGACTATATATTATATAGAGATTGAGTGTGAGCTTTAAAAGTAATTGGTTTTAAGACGTAGGTACCTATAGGTTTAATACCATTGATTATATATAGTATTATATATATATATATATATATATATATATAATCAACGGTAATATTGAACTTTTCTCTTCAATCTTCTGCTAACCTGTGTTCAATTAATATACCTATAATAGGTACGTTTCACTAGTTTGATCCATGCCACAGACGTGACTACAATGACAGCAGAAGCTGCATCTGCTGCCACTGTCATTTTCCAAAATCGTCAATGATCCATAAAACAAAAAACAAAAATTTCTAACTACTATAAATGAAGTAAGTACCTACTATACAAGTGCGGAGTGTTAACTAATTAAAAATATTTAGACATTATTTTTCCATTCCAAAAATGATTTCGTCAATTAATTAGGTATTATAGTTTTTTTATAAAAATATGTTGGAAATACATATGTCATTGAAATATGGCTAAAAATTCACAGAATATAGAGAGTTATAGTGTTAATAAGGAGCTGTAAATCTGTTTCTTGTAAGTGCAAGGTTAATCATAAAAAAATGTATTTGCATGCGATTTTTGGAATTTTTGAAAATTAAATTTCCAGTTGCATACCTACTTGAGTTTATTTCAGGGAACTAGGTGATCTTATTGAGATTATACTTACCTACACAAGGTGCCAGGTGGATAAACTCAAAATATTTTGTTTTATAAAATTTACCTGGTAGGGTAGTAGGTAAAGGGTAATTTTTTTAGATTCAGAGTGGAGCGAATAGAACGAGGAAACTATAGTGGTTTTACCGTTATATATATTTTTATTATATTTTTTCTTTTTTTTCTTCCTGGAAATAGTTTTTAACCAGAAGTTTCGGTCCAATATTTTGTGGTCCAATCATTATATATGTACGCCCATTTTCTGGTAGCTAATTTTATCAAAATATATCATAATATTTTATCATATGATAAATAATAACATATACACCTAATATTCTAATAAAAACTAGTGAGCCCTAAATGTTTAGAGTAGGTATTACTAGTAATTATTATTGGACTCAAAATGTATAGTTTTTACTCTAAATAGAATAAGGTAGGTAGGTACCTATTACTTAAGAAGTCCATTTACGGCCTACAGGCTATATCCACCGTATATGCTCCGCGGTCATTCCAGCAATAACTCAATTGAAGATGTTAATGCAATAACCAGACAACTCAATTGTTCGTAAAAATTCGGGTTTAAAGTATTTAAACAGTATCTAATAAATAAAAAAATGACGAGTATGTAGAAAATACGAGTATCTGTATAACGTATTTTGAGCTGTCCGATTTTCATTTTCCATCGAAAAACAATAGATAGCTCCGAAGCTAATATATAGCTATCTGTGGTTTTTGCCACGAATATTGTCTAAACTACAGAATAATATCTAAACCGTTAGTATTCAACACGTGTTTTATGTACAAAATCGAAAAATGTTCTTATCATGGTGGGTGTATATAATTCAGTCTTTTATTTGTTTATTTACTAATGTGTGCTGTTACACATCCAAGGTAGGATGAGTGTATACACCTACCTATGTACAACTATATTTGTATTATGTTTACTAATAAAAAAAAATATTTTATCAATATATATTTTTAATACTGTGGGTACCTACACATGGATGCTCAATGCTCATAGAATAAATTTTAGGGGGGGGAGGTGCAAATTAAAATAAATAATAATATTTTTATATTTATTAGCAGTCTTAGCGATTTCCGGAATAATAATATTATATAATAGGTAGGTACCTAATAATCCCCAAACTTTTAAACCGAAAATAATGTTGTAACTCAATTCTGGGTTTAAAACAATAGGTACTTACCTATAGGTAGTTTAGGCATTGAAATTAATTAAAAAAATGTATGTATGTGAATCTGGTATCAAAAATGGGAATTTCTAATTCAATTTTTAATCCTTTCGGTGGGCGTGTGTGCAATAACTCGAGTTTGAGTCCGCATTCGAATAGGAAATAATTTTTTTAATTGATTTGGATATTGTATTAACTAGGTATATGTTCATAAATTCAAAATTGCAATCAAGTATTAAATATAAAAAAATCTATACCTAACTAACTCAATCAATTATAGTTTAAGATAATTTACCTATTTCAATAATCTAAAAATAAAAATAGCTATTGAAAAAAATCGCAAGTTATTGCAGTAGGTACACACGCACACCAAAAGGATTAAAAATGTAATTATCAATTCCTTTATATAGATAGGTACCGGATTCAGATAGATAAATTTTTAAAATTCATTTTGATCTTTAAACAATGTTCTAAATCCAAAATTGACGGAGTTGCAGCCGGTTAAAAAAGTTGGAGATTATTATTCCAACTCATTTTCGGGGTTTAAACAATAATTATTGTTCTAGGAATAATTATTAAGTACCGGTTTTAGAAATATTCCAATATCAGGTGATTCTCCAGGGTCATGTCCTTCCCCTGAACCCATGGCGCCCATTGATTTACAGATGCAATTTTACATTTACTGATTTGATCTTTCTAAAGAATCATTTAGTCGAAAAGAATTGAAAATTTGATTTGTGCTTAAAAGTTTTGGTACTAACTATTTGTCAGCCACCTTAATTCTCAACTTCCATAGAACTCGATCACCTCACTTAGGTACACCCGGCAACCACATACCACTCTCTATTAGATACATCTCTTTATTTAGGTATAAGGTAGGTACATACTATAAAGAAAAAAATAAAAAATATATCATTATATTACTAATATTGATTATAAATATATACTGTAGGTACTTATAGCCTATAGGTATCATATAAATATACAAATTAACATAAATTTACTAAATTATACTATACCTATATGGCTATATATACCTATCTAACTTAAGGAAAATGGGAAATAGGAAAAAAGCAGTTTATTACCTATACCTAACTAATTATAAATGTTAAAATTCTCATAAGTCTGTATCATGTAAACAAATTTAAGGTTGTAAGCTATCTATTGTCTTGTGGCCCTTGCAGCACTGTTATTCTCCCTCATTTTGTCTACTATTGGAGCCTCTCTTATACTACCCCTTATTTTGTCCTCTCTATAGAGACTATAGTCACCCTACTCATCCATTTTAACATTCTCATTTCTGTTACACTCATTATCTGTTCTTTCTTCCTATCCACTGCACAACACTCCGATCCGTAGGTACATCATTGTAAGCCTGACTACTGTATTATAAAATTTACCTTTTAACCTAGTTGGAATTCTTCTATTACTTAAAATACCTGATGCTTCTCTCCATTTCATCCACCCACACTTAATCTCGTTTCACATCTTCCTCAAAACCACTACTTATTCTTCAGTGGAACAGATCCTAAATACTTCTCTTAACCTCACCCGCTACATTGCCACTAAACCTCATTACTTGACTTTCCATATTCACTCTGTGTTACCTTTCTCTATAATCATAGATACCTACTCTATATATTTTGTTTCACCCCTACTAATCCTTCCCCCTCGAGAACTTCTCTCCACTCTTCCAGTCTACCGTTCACTTCCTCAAGATTCATCAACCAACACTAATCATCTGCAAACAGCATGCACTGGACCTCACCCTATCATATTTCACAGAATTATTTCTGTAGTATGAATCGTCCTCTCCAGGTGAAATCAGGAGTCTTGATTAGTATGTATGAAATACAGTGATTGCCACTTATTATGACCACAAAAAAATAAAAATACTTATTTAAAAAAAATATTTATTAAGATTTCAGCTATTATGTAATAAAATATATAATAATAAAATAATGTACAGGTATTTAATAAAAAATATTTTGTTTAATTAAAAATAAAGTAGTAAAATATTGTAATAACCTAGGTAGGTACCTAAATAATTTTTGATAAAATCCATCTAGGGTTGATTGGATTTTTCCTTCTTCCCATTTTTCTTTCCTTATTTCTCATTCTTAATTTTCTTTTTGCCCATTTTTTTTTTTTTTTTGCTAGATTATTATTCATACACTACCTATTGTACCAACATTAACAACTATTAGGTTTATTGTGAAAAGATAATTTAATTTATCTGCATGAAAAGAGCAAAATACCGGTACCATTCTATATATGTACATATTTTCTTTATTTATCTAATTTTAAAATTATTCGATGTAGTGAATCTAATAGACAAATTTTTTGCTGTGTATTAATATATGTACAAATCAGGATCAGCTGTTTAGCAGTCCAATAGGCGAATAAGTCAATTAACCGGGAGTCCAATAAGCGGTGACCACTGTATATATGTATATGTGGTATGCGTATTGTGTGTTTGGTATATTTTTCTAAAAATTCGAAACACAATATTATTGGTTAGTACCTACTTATTTTCAATATAATTATATTTAAAAAAATATCGAGTTTGATAGTATTTAACTTTTGACATTTGTACAATGAAATACAGGTAAATTAAATATGTAAATTCTTCATCATCGTATACGTTACAGAAGTTAATGTTCATACTATGACGTTCTCACGTAAAAGAGTGGCCACACTGTGATCATGGAAAATTATTGTGGCCATTTGCTCACTTCGTCGACTACTTAATAGATGCTTGGCTTCATGGTCTTTGATCCTATGGGAAAATGGAAATAGGGAGAGATTCAGAATCGGGAGAATAAATAAATTTATGAATTTTAATAGTCATTTCATTTTTTAATTGTATAAATATTTTGACAAAGATACAAGTATTACTTAAAAATTAATCAACAATAAACACACATGTTTTTATATGAAATTATAAATTAAATAGGTAACAGTTTACATCAAAAAATTATCACAGGCAATAAAATATCATAATATAAGAATAAGTTGTATATATATTTATAAATTATTTAACAACTAATATATAATTTAGTAGGTATATAACAATAACATCTCAGTGATGTCTAATTATATAGGTAAGCAAGAGGTGTTATTCATTTTTTTTTATCATAAAAGCTCAATCTCTTATTAAATCATGTATTTCAATTCATACTAGTTTAATTTAAAACAGGTAAAAATTGAAAACCCCCAATTTTTCCAGATATATAAATTATGTTCATCAAAATAAAATAATAATTTAATTGTAAATAAATACTTTAGTACTTAATTTACAAATGAAACATATATCTTTAGTAAAAAGTAAAAATTAAATATTTTAAATTTAACTAGGTTTAACCAGTAACTGAGTGATTAAAACATATAAAATTATGAAGTTTCAATTAAAAATATTTTTCTCATATAATACAGTTTTTTTTATTTGGTAAAGTTCAAAAATACAAATATGCAAATCAAGAAAGTAGATGTTTAAATCAAATTAATTGAAATCTTTTGTGTCAAATAAATAAATATTCATTCAAATTCTCAGTTTAAAAAAAAATGTAAATCCTAATACACATAAATTATAATTTAACGGATCTTATATTTATTCTTATAGTTTAATGAGATAATTTTCATATTGTTTATTTGGTTTTTTTTTTATTACAACTATAATTAATACTTTTTAATAGCAATTTAATAGAATTGAAAAATGAAGATATTTATAAAGTTACAAACATTTTTACTTATATTACTTTTAATTGAGAATAAGAATAATTCATTACTAACATATGACAGGACTAAATTTGAGATTTAACATATACTCAAAAATCTCCTTTACCATTTCATCAAATTATCTATTAATCACTACAAATAATTTAAATATCTATATGAAATATATTTTGATAAGTGGTTCAGTTTAAGAAGAAACCTTGTTTGTGTACTGTGACAACCGGTATATTATGTAACATCAATTTGTTAGTCATGACATTATTATCGATGATAGTAGCTTATTAATATTTTAGACTGACATGTTTAAATAATTTGAAATGTATAGGATTATGAAATATGATAAATGTATAACTCATATACATGTACGTGTAAGCTATCATATCTGACAAAAGAGTCACTTTTTACATAGCAGTATCTTTTGGTACTCTTGGCAAAAATAAATTTCCTTTTAAAATTAAACTATGTTACCTTTTAACATGTCAAATATTATATAGACATTTTTTGTACGAGCATCGAAATATTGATTTTGTATAAAACTTGCTATACATTTATTTATTTTATTATATGTCATTACTCATTATCCAACTTGGAACATATTTAAGATTCATTTATAATAATATTATCGTAATCTAATTCTGGAATGTCGGTTGAAAATTCTGTTGTAGTTGACAATAAAAATTGATTTAATGTTCTTTCAGTGCATTCAGCAATAAATCTTAAAAAAGGTCTAATATCTCCTTTATTTGCAAATTCCAAAGTTCGATAATATCTACAACAGACAAATAAAAACACAATTTTTTAAAAGGTTTTAAAATATGTAAAACACTAGGTTTGCTGGTTTTTTTTATATAAACATTTAGGTAAATATTGAGTTAGATAAATTTACCTATGCCTTTCTCCTTTTGGTATAATAACTGGCGGATAACCCGCTTGCATTAAAATCATATTCATTAAAAGACGTGAAGTTCGTCCATTACCATCTGTAAATGGATGTATGTGAACTAATTTGTAATGTGCTAGAGCTGCAAAACGTACAGGGTGTAGTCTTAGAGTAGATTCAGAATTTAGCCATCTTGAAAAAGTTTCCATTAATGTTCCAATATGTGATGGACCAGGAGGGATATGACCACCAACAAACACCTAAGATAATTGATATAAATAATTTACAAAAAAATTAAACAATAACTTTATTGATTAAATAATTATTAGTGTAATATATACTTGTGTGTGGCGAAAAACTCCACTTTCTAAAGGATCAACAAATCCCATTACTCGTTTATGAATTTCTAAAATATCTTCAACAGATATACTACCAAGTCGGTTGATCAATGTTGCATTTATATACTTAAGAGCTGCTTCAAGGCCTATTATCTCATTATGTTCAGCAATACTTCTTCCACCGATTGCCATTCTAGTTTCTAAAATAGATCTTGTTTCTGACAAAGACATTCTATTTCCTTCAATACCAACAGTATGATAAATATGCTAAAAAAAATAAATAATTTTAAATAAATAATTTATAGATTATATTATATTATATTTGATAAATCTCAACTTAAAATAGGTTTTTTTTTAGAATTTTTTATTGAAAAATCTTGTTCATATTTAATGATTTTATTTAAGAATGTAATACCTAATTAAACATTATTAGTATTTACCTATAGCTTAAAGATTATTATTTTATTTTTAGTGTTTTCTAATTAAAAATAATTCAAACTTAAAATATTCAATATATTATATTTGAATGTACTTAGTGTAAAAGTGTAAATAAAAAATATACTTTTATATGAAATAGAATAATTGATCACAAATAATAATAGGTACACTTCAATAACAATAAATTATATACTTAAAAAAAATAAAAATCATTGTAAAACTAATTGCTTCTTTGCTTTATTCAGAATCTAAAATACTATATATTATCTAGTTACCAAAAAATATGCTTCTTTTTTTGCTCTTCTTAATGCTAAATTGGAATCTGATAATAAAGACATTTTATCTCTTTTCTCATCGATACGTTTGAGCTGTTGCCAATCTAAATCATCAACAATTATTTGAGTTCTTTTACGATTACTCAATGCTTTTTTGTGTTTTGGGCTATGTATTAGTGCCTGTAGAAAATATTTTGTATGCACAAATAAGATACTTTTCAACTTTATTAATTACGTCAAATAAGGTCACCTTAACAAACAAACCTGATAATACATTTGATCGGCTGTTAAAATATCATCTCGAAGTGTCTCAATTAGTTCTCCATAGCCATTTAATAAATCGGGATTTTTTGGAGCAAGTGCGATACCGTGCTCTATAAGTTTCAATGCTTTTTCTCCTTTGCCCATTGATTTCATCTCGTTGGCAGCCATCAATGACATCAACGCTTCAACATTATCTTGATTGGCTAAAACGTAAAAAGTTCCACAGTAAAATATGTATAACAAACCGATTAAACCATTATTTTTACTCACATACAACTTCTACGTCAGTTTCTCTAATAATTAGTTCATGGGCATTTTCATTTGTGTCAAAAAATTCGTGATCATCAAAATCCACAATAGAAAATGGACGTCGGACGATTAGTTGTCTGGGCTGCTCGTCGTACAGTATAAAGTTCCAGTATTTGTTGACCAAAATACTGCACAACGCTCCAAACAAAAAAATGACGATCAGAGAATAATATTTATGCATTACCCAACTGGTTCGAAATAACTTCAAAGTTAAACACTTCATGGCCGATTTCTATTGATGACAATGATTTCACGACGGTTCGGAAATGTAAATAATGGGCCGATTTGTGCGTCCCGTGATATTTAAAAGTGTAGTAAATCTCAGATTATCCATCTGGATGTTTTAATTTACAAAAATCCACATAAGGAAAAAAAACATATTGTCAAATTAAATAGCAAGTGGTAAAAGCAAACACGTATATTGTTTTTGTTATAATCTGTGGGTTGTAACGAACGTGATAACCGTATAAGCATAGATTATTGTACATTATTTTTGTTTGTTCTGTGGATTAAAGATTAAAGAATCACTGATAACACTATCAATAATACTGGAAAATGAATATTATATATATTTTTTTCAGTTTTGAATTTAAATTTTCATACGAAATACCAAATATTAAAATCTTAAACATGTACCTACCTGGATTGCAGACAGTGGCGTATTTAGAAATGGTTTAAGGGGGAGGGGTGAAATATTTAATCATGAGATGACCGATGGGGGACTAATACCCATCCAATATTACATTATTATATCGATTTTTTAACATTATTATTATTATTTTTTATATATTTATTTCTATAAGGTGAAATTTTATAAAAAGCTAAAGCTAAAAGAGTAACGGACCTTTGGATCGTAGCTGATTTTTGAATAATATATTTTTTAACAACAATATATATAATTAGCAAAACCAATATTTTTAACCATATCAATATTAAAATACAATTAATACAATTATATTTTAATTATACCTATTTTTTTACAATTTTATTTTAATACAATTATATTGCCCGTCCTAAGTCTGAAAAATGGGAAAGAAAATACATATTGATTTTGCAAAAATATAATTTACGTTTAAATGGGTAAATAAGGTAGGTATATTACGTTATACGTATTATTATACTATTTTAGATTCTGAGCATAGTGAGGGAGTTAGTGGTTTTACAATGATGTTTATTTTTTTTTTCTCTGTTAACAAATTTACTACCAGAAGGAGTGCTCCGATCTTTACATGCTTACATGGTTTCCTGTACGAAATTTCATCTAGTTGGTACTTTAAAAAGGTCATTTTTCGATTTTCTCAATAGTTTTTTAATGCGAAAGGAAAAACTACCAAGAATTATTGAAAAAACGGCAAATATACGGTTTCGTCAAATCGAGATTTTTCATTTTTTCGTAACTTGAAAATCTTGAAATTTCTATCCAATATTTAATTTAGTAATATATTTACGTTGATTAAGTTTTTAATTTTTTTTTTTGCAATTTTGGGCTATTTATAAACATTTTATTTTTCGAGGTTTCTAAGGCCTAAAAGAGGTAATTTTGGGTTTTAAGGCCGGAAAATTTTATACAGCGTTATATATATACGTTACTCTAACTAAATTAAAAAAAATCTTGAATATCCGTAGTCACAATTTTTTTTTATAGTCGTTTTCATTTTTTCGACAAAATGATCAATTTTGAGGTATTTAAGTCCAAATAGTTGGTAAAATGATATTTTAAGACCTGAAAAATTTAATATAACGTTAGTTGTGTGTTAATTTAATTAAATGTCAAAATTAAAAAATCAACTAAAAATCAATGTAATGTTAAACATAGTTAATTAGGTACTGTGTATATAATTAATATTAAGAGTTGTGTAATGTGTAATGTGTATACTACACTGGAGCTACGCTCAGAATCGTTTTATTGAATGCAATGCTTTCAAATGCAATACATCCGACCAAGAGTTACCCTGTCCAGTAGCAAAGTGCATCCATCCCTACTGACACCCAACGAGCGAAGTGCTTCCACCCCCTACTGACTTTTTTTTTATGGAAATATATATTATACCCTCTCCCTTTTGGCATATATTTTTCATTTTATTAGATGTGTATTTTATGTATTTCCATAAAAAAAATCCTAAGCCTAAGTGGGGGTTTACCTCCCCCCTCCCGTAAATACGGAGTTGGTTGTAGATATGTATTATGGTTTTACAATTACAATGATAAAATTTTGTTAATTTTGTTGATTTAATTGCATTATACTTACCTACCTACATTTCATTTATATATCTGGTATGTATAATCATCTATAGTTGTAAAAAGTATATTCAAAAAGTATTAAAAATACTAGGTACTTACACAATTACTCAAAAAATAATACTTGAAAAATTAAAAATTAAATACCAAATTGAAATTTGTTTTTTTGTCAGTTTTCTTTGCTCGGGATCGTACGCAAGACGGGTGGTGGGGGTTTGAAGAACTCTCCGAAATTCAAGAAAAATAAGAAAATTGACAACTCGGTTTGAGAATTGTTTAAGTAATTTCTAAATTTCCTACGAGATTAACACCTAAACCAAAACTAAGTAGGGCTAATGTTATTCACGAATTAAGATGGTATATGTTGTATAAATGTGTAAATACAATATACAAAAAATAAGTAAAATGCAGGTTAAATGGTCGTCTATATGTTTTTAATATTTAATTAAAGTTTTTTTAGGTGGATATTAACTATGTATTACTATACAAAAATGGAATAGAAAAAATAGAGTAGTAAAATATTGATCTTACGTTCTTTGTTTTATAATCTTATATTTTAAAGCTTGAGTAAAGTATTATTAATATATTCAAAATTTCATTAGGTACTATTAATAGTCTATATTATAGTATAGTATAGTATAGTAAAAAAATGTACATTCTTTGTTATACTTAAAATATAACTTATTCTTATAGAGGTGGTCATTTTTGTCACCTCTGAATTTAAGGTCTGTTTCCAGGTAAAGAGTTTTATTAAAAAAAAAATCAAAAATTTCGATGGAGGGGGGGAGAATATCAAAAACATTTGTATATGTTGTGACGTATTAACTATGTAATTATTATTTTTAAGTAATTTAAATTTCGGGATAGGAAGAGAACATCTAAAGGGTAGAACACGATTCCGTATGCTCATCGTTCGACAGTAGGTACGCTTTTTATGACACGATTCCGTACGACGTTTTTATGTCACTACGTTGCCACGATGAAATGACTACAGTACGAATGCATAATATTTTTTTATTTAGAAGTTACCAAATGTGTCAATGATGTCCCTGTGGAGGAGGCTAAGAATACCTCCACGGTTTCCTCATGCCTGTCGTAGAAGTCGACTAATTGAGGTTGCGTCGACAGCCGGCATAAAACTTGTCAAAAAGTATGAGAAGTATTAAAAAGAATATAGGCGAGTTTTCCTATCTCGGATGTTCGCGGGGAAAACAAAATTGCGTACTTGGGTGTGGAGATAGCCTAAGGGACCAAGTGACCAGTACCAGCCTGACAGCGGCTGCG